>JABFEA020000110.1:24318272-24337387 GCA_019775915.2 Cyphomyrus plagiostoma
GTAATGTTGGGATAATATCTTTATCGTTTTGGAAGCCATTAAGAAAAAATGCTCTTCTTGTTTTATCCTGTTCATTTTATGTTTAAATGCTAAAAAATACATATTTAGGTGTAATTTTGGGGGGCCAATTATTAAATGGATTCTGTCAATTCCCCACCACATGCCCCTACCTTTACAGTCTGTAGCCCAACTACACATTCTCCCCAGCTCTCCAAAAAATCTTTATTAAAAGCCCAACTTTGTTTGACTTGCATCACTGTGATCAGGTACCCCGGATCTATGACACTGGCTGTCCTTTCATGTACCACCACTAAGTGACACTGCTTCAATTTTGGTGCAATCTGTCTAAAGATTTTATCATTTCCAAAGTCTGAAGGAACACAATAAATGTTTGCAGAACATTCATGCAGAGTGCTAGGTAGTATACTTATCAGGTATTAAGACCAATAGCAAAGGAAATGTATACAACATTTAGCACTTTGATAAGGCCTGCAATAAATTAAGCTAAAAAATCTGTTGAATATATTAACTAACTGATTTCACTCGGTCCACTTTAATTGTATTTCCCTGTATTGTATGGGTGAAGAACTGGAACTGATCAAATATCAAAACAAATCACCTCAAAACTGAAGCAATGTTGCTTAGTCTCAGCAAAGGGAATGGCGACTGCAGATGGCATTTGATCGTTGTATGTTGCAAGTCAAAACATATTTAATGAATCTTACTATTATTTGGATTACATTGATGAGGATCTACATTTGGAAAAAAAATGACACCAAAATGACTCATAGTGATAGCGAAAAAAGTGCAGCCACATCATTCTCACATATCTCGAGATAACTCAAAAAATATTTCTTGGATCTTTTTCAAACTTCATCGGCACATTGTATGGGGGAAAGGTTGGGGACTGACTTCATTCAAGTTGTAGCAAAACTGAGGTTGCAACAATGATTGTCACAAACAGCTGACCTTGTAAACATGATGAACCAAAAAGTATTTGATGAGTCTTATGACCACTTCACAAAACATTATGTGGATGACTATCTACACCTCATTTCATTTTGAAACAAATCACACCTAAACTGTGAAACAGCAGCGTTGGTGGCAGCAAAGGAAGGAAAGGGTGGCTGCAGAAGATACTTGATACCTCTGAATAGAGAAACTCTAAAAATATTTGCTGGATCCTTTTCTTTTCCCAGGAACATTGCATAGGTGATGATCTGGGACTTAACCCAATTATGAGATAAACTGCACCAAGATTGAAGTATTGTCACTTAATGGTGGCACATGAAAGGACAGCCACAAATGCAGATCTGGTAAACTTGATTACTAGAATTTAAAGGCCACTGATTGAGTAACTAAGCCGGAATTTGGCTGATTTAAATTACTGCCGACTGATGGAGCATCTCTATTGATTACATTAAGACAAGTGATTTTTGGAGAAGTGGGGAGACTGTGCAAGAGGGCTAGAGATTGTAAAGGTTGGGGAGCGTGGGAGGAGTAGGGATTAGATAGGGGGAGGTGTGACGGGGTCGTCTAGGGAATACATTATTATCATTTCATCAGCAGTTACTTTTAATTACATCCTGGAAATGTTTAAAGCAAATGTTTTGACACTAATGAAAATAACCACTTAGAGTGATCTTTAATAATCTAGCATTAAGAAGTTTTTATTATGTATTTATCATGCCTATGCTTATGTTTGAATTATGCCTAATAAAGCATCTATTGCAAATGAACTTATATAAATGAATGTTTTTCTTTGACCTTTGAACTTACCAAGTTCGCTGTCATAATATAGGTACTCATAATCTAGAAAAAGGGAATTGAGCTGGTTTACACATCAGGCTCTTCTCAACAGCCTACAACACTGCCAGAACATCAATATCAACAGAATCACAGTGCTTCATTTGAACGTAAGTCAGCAGGAACTTAATGCCACTTGTCACCTCTCATTCTTCTCTTAATTTTATCTTGTATTACTGATCTCACCTTCCACATGAGTAATATCTGAAAAGAGAGAAGAATCAGACCTGTCAGATCAGCTAACTATGATTCAATGTTCTCTGTTATAATAGTAGTTTTGCATTTCAGAAAATGGCATAACTTTCTTTGACCTTTCAACTTACCGTTAACTTCGCTAGCATAATATAGGTACTCATAAGCTAGAAAAAAGGAAGGGGCTAGATTACACATCTCTTCCCCACAGCCTGTAACAGCTCCAGGGCTTCAATATAACAAAGTCATAGTGTTTAAATTTCAGTTCAACAGCTGCCAGTAGGAGTAGTTGTCACTTGTCAACTCTCATTCTTCCCTTAAATTTACTTTGGATTACTGCTCTCACCTTCCACATGGTCCATATCTAAAAAGAGAAAAGAAATATATATCAGCACCTGCACTACCAGTCAAAGTAGTGCACACCAAAGGTTTTTTTTTATCACTTTTCCGTTTATTTTATAAACTGCAGATTTTTCATTCTTGTTAACCATTGGAAAGTTGAGTGTACAAATATAAATTAAAATATCAAATAAAAGTTTCCTTTATAACATGGAGGGAGTATATAACAGTGCATGACTGTCATCCTATTACCTGGTTGTGGGGTGATGGTATATGGAAAGTCTAGTCTGTCCTTTAACTTTAAATGCACTAGTTAGCGGTTTCATTTAATGAAACAGAGCAGCATTTAAAGTCTCTTGTAGAAAGAAGGCCTCAATTTCTCTCGGCTGTTATAACTGCTAGAGGAGGTTATTTTGATAAATCGAAGATGTGACATTTTCTTGCTAATAAAGGTACTCAAATGGTGAACATACTATAAATTTAATTGTTAGCAAAGAAATGTCGAGTGTATTTTTAATAAATGTTAAGTGAGTAACATGCAAATGCAGAAAATCACAGTGTATGAAAACCTTTTGACCGGTAGTATACCTATTTACAGTATACAGTATAGGACATCACTTTTACCTGTCTTTTGTTTTTAATGTCCATTATATTTTCACAGTAACATCATTTGTGTTTAGAACAAATGACAATGCCTTAAATAGGACAAGCAGTAACTGACTGAAAAAGAAACTCAATATTTAGTAGGTGTCATAAATCTTCCCTCTGTCTTTGTGGGAAGGTTCTTTAGACTATGATGAGCACCATCCTCAAAAGTGATGAAGGATTCTCACCTTTCTTTTTAACCAGATTGAGGACAGGAACATCTGGAGAAGAAACAAGAACAATGAATCACAACTTGCTCCATTTGGCCAAAATTCCAAACCAGTCGTAGGTCTATTTGGACATAATATACAAACGGGAATAATGATAGTAGTATAAAAAACAGTAAAAGTTCATTTTCATTCAAAACCATATATACAAAATGAAAGGAATGTAAAACAGAATGCCATATAAATAATACATGAATATACTGTATATTATGGCTGCCACTAATTACTGTTTTTTATGGATTCATCTATCGACTCTTTTACCGATTGGTTGATTACTATAAACAATTCATTTTCCTTCAGAACTTTCCTCCAGATTTTGAGGATGGTGCCAATCATAGTCAGACGAAATTCTTTTCCTCCAGAAAATTAAACAGGCCATTTAATTTTAACTGATTCTAGTTTGACATCAACAAACAGTATGTTATTGCAGGGCTTTAGATAATGGAGGCCGGCTTTTTGGTACTACACAGACATTATTTTCACCCACAATTTGATAAGCAAATCAGCAGTATGCCTAACATATTAATGAGATGCGTACTGCGACGCCCAAAGTTAGTAGCCTGTATAAATTCTACGCATCCTTACACTTACTAAATTTGGTTAGGGGAACATTCCACGCATAACTGTTTTGGTAAATCACTACCGGGCCGGCCAAGGCATCGCGAGAGCAGCAAAGAACAGGGAGACTCACTTGCTGGGACAAAAAAAGCTCTTTAACGTAAATAACCAACTATACCAACTCTAAGAAATATCTGAAAGTAGAAGAGTGGATGGTTGGATGGATGGTATTAAGATTATCCTAAAACCCTGAGGTGGCTGATTGAGGTGGATGCATATTAAAGCTGTGTAATGAGCCATATACCATAATATGTAAAGGTAATTACATCTGAATCCTGAGGGCGATGTGCAGCAGGGTATTACACTTACCCAGCAGCTCAGATTCCACCAGCTTTGGCACCTCTGTGACACCTGGCATGGGTACAAAGGTGGCAGCTACCAGAGTGGCATTTTCAGTGTCTCCTCCAGTATCAGTGCTGGGGGCAGCAGTGAAAATGGGCGGTGCAGACACTAAGCTATGGAAGTGAGTAGGTATGATTGGGGCTTTAGGGTCAGGACTGGGCTCACTGGTATTTTTCTCAGAGTCTGGAGGAGACACAATGAATTTTCCAGGATGCACTGGATGCATTATTCTGGAGGGCGGCGTTGGAGTAGAATTTTTCCCACAGCAGTGTGGATATGCAGTTTTGAGAAGACTGGTTTTCATAGATGGATTTGTCCTTTCAGGGGTTGATGGACTGGTGAGCTTCCTGCCCTGTGGGTGTTGTGTGGGTCGACTTGTGTTGTGCGTTGTGTAAGGTTTCCCAGGTAGACCAATACTGGGTTTGACTTCTTTGCGGTTAGAATTCAAGTTGGGCTTCTTAGTGACTGTTACATTGGAAACAGGCATCCTAGGGACTGTGGGAGGAGTATGGGTTTGGGAGTTTGGAGATGTACTGGGTCTGTTTGTGGTAATGGGAAGTGTAGCTGTAGTATTTGAAGAGGAAACATTGAAGTTAATGGGGGCTTCACTAGCATCTGGCTTGACCACAACCAGGGACGTGAAAGGGGTGACAAAGTTGTACTTGAGTGAGAGGTTGGTGGCCTTCTCAACCAGGAGGCGTTGGGCTGCCGGGTCGGTGCTGTTCAATTTGGCCCGCAGGATCTCCTTGATGGTGAAATAGGCCCAAAGGCGCTGCACAAAGCTCAATGCACCGTTCATGTCCCCCTGGCAGCCCAAGGGTGATGCAGTGACATTGTTCTCAGAACTAAACGTGGGCACAACGTTCTCTAATTTCAGATGCTGTTTCGAATCCTCTGCACTGAGGAAGACTTTAAGGTCTTGGACTCCCTGTTTAATTCTACCAGTTACCACAAGCTCAGAACCCTGAAAGTAGTTGGCGAAGAGCGAGCGGGTTACATCAAAAGCCTGGTCATCCAAATAGGAGAGCTGGATATCGGACAACAGTGGGCTGGCCACCTCATCATAAAATCCCTTGAGCTGCAGAGCAGCATCTGAGTCCTCATATACCATCCGAGCCACCCCCCGGTTTTCCAGGGCAAGCCATCGGAGGAGCGCAAAGTCCGCATCGTCCCCGAAGGCCAGGCCGAAAAGGGAGGCAGAGCCCAGGGCTTTCCGAGCGTTACGCAAGATCATCTCACTTGACGTCACACCAGTGGTGGCTTCTCCATCGGTTAGGAAGATGACCAGGGGGATCCGCCGTGTTGAATTTTGGGCGGTTGATTTCACTAGCTGGCCCGCAGATAGTAGGGCAGAATTTATGTCTGTCCCTAAAAGTGGTGACAGAAATAATACACAAAAGTAACAAAGTAGCATAAACTTACTTGTACATATCTAAAAAAATCAGACCCAACCTGATGTGTCATAGGAAATATTCAGTTATGCGCTACATCAGCTGTACCTTCATAGTGACTTTATAATGCATTCGCAGGACATTCAGGTGAAGGTGCAGTTAATGTAAATCATTACCAAATATTCAGCTGTCCAATTTGAAAGTCACTTTAATTAAATAAACAAATAATTGAAAAATTAATTGAAATAATTATTATAAATTAGTTTAACAAAAATTGAGAGAATCAGACAACGCTTTAAACAATCATAACAATACTATAAATTAATACTGTAAGCCCAAGACCTATTTTGGCCCGTTTACACCTACATCCCTCAGCAGTGATCTTCTTGACAAACTCTTGTGCATCATGCACATTGCTCCGAATAGCCTTCACAGTTCCTCCAGTCTTCCAGATACGGATTGTGTCAGAGAATGTGATTATGTTGAAGAAGTCATTGTCCCGCAGCTCGCTGAGGATTGTGGCCATTGCCTGTTTTGTCTGCATGGAAAGGTTGGATTAAACTTTACGCAAACCTCAAGTTTCTTCTTTTTGATATCACAAGCCTATACATATAAATGGAAGCATTGTGCATAGCAACACATAGAGTTCAATTATGTTCTTACAGAAGACCTCATCCATGAGCTCTGTCCTATAAAGCACTACAGAAACTTAGTATTTCTTATAGAAGGTTAAAATATATGGTATCACTTTATTTAAGGCCATGTTTTTAGTAATTTAAACACATTTTTAACAAATAATGCATTCACAAACATTATAAACATGGCTACAAATATTTATCAAGACATAACACATATCCATTAGTATTGTGCATTATGAATGCTTTATGAAGCTTTCATCTATAATGCACTATAGATACCTTTACAATGCATTATAAAGATCAGTATAAGAATTAAGGATGCATTTATACTGCAGTATAAAGGCATCCATAGTGCATTATAGATGAAAGCTACATAAGGCAGTCATAATGCATTACAAACATGGCTATAATATGTTATGCGTTTTTATAAGTATTTACAGCCATGTAAATAGCTCCTTATGACTGCATTATAATGCACAATGACTGTGTTTATAAATTACTAATAACATGACCTTAAATAAAGTCTTACCAAATATACCGAGATAACGAGTATGTACAAAGATCTGAAAAAGTGGGGAAAAAATAAAAAGATTGTTAGGGAACACTGACAAATCACTACTTTGGTTCTTCTAAATGATTAAGAGAAAAAACACGATGGTGACTCTAATGGTCTGTGAGGCACAGGAAGTAAAAATGATCAACTTGGTTTTGGCAAACGATGCAATTAAACTGTGACAGATTCAAAGCCTCACTACAAGGGACAACACAATTTTCAACAATATCCGGCAAGTCAGCCTGTCCGCACTGGCCAGTATCCTCCACTGACACCAAGCACAGCTGAAGCAGCTGGACCGGGTGCCTTTTTAGGAGAAATTCTCAATAGTGCGACGATTGTTTGACATTGTCCACAAAAATCGACAATAAAAATAGTCGCTGATGAATTTGACTGTTGATAATTATCGCCAGACGTATTTTTAAATGGAGCGAGGCGTTTTCCTTCCTTTCTACCTGTGCAATACTACTGCACCAATAGATAGGGTGACCAGATAATCCATGTCAGGAAGGAAACTTTGAGCTACTCTTGGTTTTACAAACTACTTTCAAACTGAAAGGCTCCTGTGCTCGGCTAAATAGTTCAACTCTTTTTGTGCTTTGAGTGGTTTGTTTCCTTGGCTGAAAGACTCATCCAGCTGTTTCACATTAGCATTAGTGACACATGCATTATTATAGGAGACTGACCAATCAGCACACAGCAAGAACTCAGTGCTCAAGTGAAATCCAGGTCCTTTTAATTGAAATGGTAATTTACAAATCCTGTCCTAGCTCAGAGTGTCCTCCCTGACATGGATTATCTGGTCACCGTACCAATAGACTGCACCAATAAACTGGTGAGATTCGCTCTTGCAAAATAGCATCCAGCGACAGGCAGAAGAATGGCGGCCACAAATCAGGCCTCATTGCGTATTAAATGCTCTAAAGTCTGGGACACATGGATTAATGGTCTCCGTTGCTAAAACGGATTTCCGTACGGTGACCAGATAATTCATGTCAGGGAGGACACTCTGAACTAGGACAGGATTTGTAAATTACCATTTCAATATATACTGCAAATGAACTATGAATTAGCATATACAGGTTAAAATACATGATAATTTCTTGTCATATAAGCGGAAATGCACATAAAATATGTACGCATTTGCACTGTCACAGCAATGGACTGCCGCACATATTGCTTTTAAAGGTGAATGCGTACGTTGCCTACCTCATGCTAAATGTAAAATCTGGTAGCTAAATAAGAGCCATTTTATAATTATGCAATTTTTAATCTCATTAGTCGACTAATCGTTTTAATAGTTGATGACTAGTCGACTATCAAAATAGTCGTTAGGTGCAGCCCTATTTCTCAATGAATCAAAGATCTGAGAAATGAATGTGTGGATGTAACTACAACAGAGACTACAGTACAGAATAGTGTCCACTACACAATAGTCACAGTCAGATCCTGGGGGATGAGGCAGAGCAGCACAGATATGTTGTGGTGTGGGATAAAGTCAGTTACCAGCAGGCAGCCCTATTCCAACGCTGGTTTGTTACCCACCCACAACTTCTTGTTCAATACCTTCCTCCCTACTCTCTGTTTCTTAATCCCAATAAAGAGTTTTCTGGATGGCGGTGGAGGGTGTACCACTGACAGCCCTAAGTGTGCATGGCCCTCCCACAGCCAATGGAAGAGGCATGTGATGCTCCTGATGTGGGGCCTGCCCAGGGCTTGGTGTGACACTCAAGGCGCTTCTTCCCTTGCTGTTTAGCCAGAGAAGATATTGCTTATGATGCTGACTGTGGCTCGATCCAGCTCGGTGGCAATATGCGGCCTGAGTATTTTTTCCCTCTGTAAGGTTCTTTTTTTGCATTTTTTTCTGTTTGTGTTGTTTTCTCTTTATTTGATAGACTCCAATAGATTTGATTGCATGGTTTGGGTTTATACACCTGTAATGTACATTGCATACTACCAGTCAAAACTTAAGAAATGCCTTATTGCTCACAAAGGAGAGTGATAGTGTTGCATGACTTGACCGAAACACGGGAAAATGGTTTGGGAGGGGTTTGACCAGGGAGTGAAGGAAAAGCGGCTAATGAGTGCTCAGCATGTGCGTGGGAACACAGAAGGCCACCTCATAAAAATGATGTGCAGGAGAAATTAGGATCACACAGCCTCTGGAGCAATTGGAGTTAAGGGCTTTACTCTAGGGCCAAATGAAGGGATCAGTCTGCCGATCCAAGGGGGGCCCAACCAGACAGAGCTGCCCCCCAACAAATGATTTTTTTTTTTGTTTGCAGTGTTTTTTCGATTGCTTTGCCACATTTCTCAAATGACAACTGATATTTACAAAACTACTGCAAACCTCAGAAACTAAGGAAAACCTCAGAGGCTTATGACATTTTGCACTGAAATATTTGTATAAGATTTGTCGGTCTACCTGCATAATTTTGGTGCCGATCATGGAGCCACTAATGTCAATCGCAAAAATGACATTCTTGGGTACAACAGGAAGCTTTCTGGGTGCAAAATAATGCACAAAATATCCATCATGAATCTAAGAAAAAGAAAAAAAGAACAAAATATTGTTGAAAACAGAACCGCAAATAATCACAATTAATAGGTCTATCATCCATTAAAATTTTGCGATGAGCCAGAAGTTTCTGGAAACACAGGTAGGGATTGCATGGGATTCCAATTCCCTATATTATTATTATTATTATTATTATTATTATTATAGATAAGTTTAACAACACAGCCCATCCTGGGACAATCAAATCATCAAGCTTCAAATTTAAATTCAGGTCAGTGTCCTCCATGCTTCCCAATGTCCCAGTCCTCTGAGAGACTTATACCTGGATGTCCCCCATCAGATCATTGAGCTCCACGTCATACTGCAGGATAAAATCCCCATTGAGGCCCTTTGGGGAGGCGCTAGTCTGCTGTTGCCAGGTGGGACTGTAGCGGACTTGGGCACAGCCAGAGGTCTGCTCAATTACCGTCCCGGCTGGGGGGGCCTCATCACCTAAACCAGAGGAAGAAAAACCACACGATATGAAAATGGATTATACAATTACCTATTGTAATAATTTTACTCCCAGAACTGCATGTAAAGCATAGTTGTCTAAGCCACTAGTTCACCAAACTATCAGAATTATTCAAGAATATATTCCAGAAATTGCAGTGAAGTAGCACTGACGTTTTTTTGATTCTCACAGTAAATTACTTTGTTGTCATTTTGTTGATTTTGTATTGCCATTTGGCCGTTTTTGTGTCAGAGAGTGCTGTGCGACTTTTTTGCTTGGTCTTGTGCTGTGATCTGAAGTTACATGTGCATATGAGAGCTTTCTCACTCATTACGTACTGTGATGAAGAAAGTTGTGTCTGACATGAATGAAGTATCAGTTTTCTAAAGAAAAATGATCAGTAAGTGGCAGTGAGAGAGTAGGAAATGACAATCGTTGAGAATTGTGGCACTAAGGAGCATAGTTACACTGACATACTGACAATATATCTAATCGTTTTGACTGTCATGGCTGAAACAATGCTGACTTGTCAAGATGAACTGTAATGATTACCCTTTCCCCTATAATAGCTCTTAAAATTGCTCTAGAACATTACTGATCAAATCCATACCATATTTTACAAAATGCTATAAATCTTGGACTGCATAGAGAGGATACAATAAAAAGAAAAAAATCTTCATTTGCCACCACCAAAATTTTACTCGTGCCTTGGACCGTACTGGACATCAGCCGACTGGTCCGCAGCGGCAGAACTTTGATGAAAGTGAGGCCTGTTCTCTCCATCACCGTAACCTCAAGGCTGACGTTCTGGACAGGTTGTGTGGGACGCAGACCCAAGATCAGCTCATAATGGCCTAGGCGCCGAAAGAGTAACTCCTCATAGGACAGGGAGAATGAGGTGCGGGCCCCTGGTGGGATGCTCACCACCACTCGGAACTTCTCCGTTTCTCGTTCCCTGGGGGATATAGCAGCAGGTCAGGAAGGCATGTCCACTCCTTAATAGTTAAGGTCTTCATTCTACAATAAGTGCAGCCCCTGCTTATCTGTACACTGTTCAGAAATAAGGCAATATCTGTGTATTTACAGTTTTTCTCAATTGCTTTGGTACATCTCATAAAGCATACTTAATATTCTTGCAAATACAACAGCATTTCCAAAACATTTTATGCATATAGCAGAACAGTATAGTTCACATGCCCTATCTCAATCAAAACAATTAACTTGTGTTTCAAAAGTAGATAATTCTATCAATGAATCAGTTCGTGCCACTAGAATGATACAATCAGCATCATTTTAACTATGAGAGAATTTTGATTGTCATGGTTAAAATTATGTTTATCATTACCATATATTGTTTTGGGTATAAAATTATGTCACTGAGAAACTGTATTCCATTTTGATCAACAAAACTTAGGCAACTGATAATTATTCCAGATGATGACAATTGTGCATGATCACTTGCGTACATGTGTTAAAACATTAGCAATGCAACCCTCATAACTTTGCTGACGTCATCAGAAATCAAAAGTCAAGTCACAGTAGTTCAAGCGGAGAAACTTGTGCAAGGTCAGCTTCCAAGGCAGATGTTTGGTCCTAAATGATTGTTTAAAATTATTATTCCATGCCAGGCTCTGCCACCACGAGGACTCATCTGCACCCAACAGTGAGGAATTTGCATCTATTTCACTGGCCAGATAAGACCTCCAAAGTAAAAAACTTCTGTGTGTGCTATCCCAGAGAACTGGCCCGCAAGCCACCACACAGCCCATTCATCCTGCTTTCAATGCCCCCTTCAACCATATTGGGCTGGATTTAGCAAGGCTGTGGCCCAGGTCAGCCTGGGATCATGAGGACATCCTAGTGCCCATTAGCCACCCATTATCCCAAGGAGCTGCCCCTATGTAAGGACACATCAAAAAACGTCAACGCGAAGCTGTCATCTGCCTTCGGAAAGTCTTGGAGGCCATCTATTGTAGGGGGCCCAACAGCCAACCCAGTGAAATGCCACTATGGTTGGATGGAGGTATCCCCTCATGGGGTAACCCTTCACACCCATTACGGACTATACCACCTTGAGTAAACAACCCAGACACATTCATGTCACGGGGTGGATCATCTCCTATCATCCACCACTACTGCGTCTGGGATTTCCAGCACCATGGACGTGCAGAGGCAAAACAAGTGCTAACTGTTTAACGGTCAGCTGGCTGTAATTTTCTCCATTCACCATCTGCCATGACTAGCATTTAAGCGGTGAGAGGGACAGGAAAGGAGCCACAGAAATCTCCTTAAAGAAATCCAATACTAAGGCTTTAGCCAGAACAGCCGATGACGTCTTTGCAGCGAAGGCACAGAGAGTTTCTTTTTGTTTAGAAGATCAGTGAATGGTTCAACCCGCTCCCTCCAAACACTGCGGCCAGCGAACCAAGAGGCCTGTGATAGTCCCTCAGCCACGGCCTTCCACCATCTGCACACCTTAACTCCCCTCTGCATTGTTCCACCTCTTTTCCCCGTCTTGCTGTAAATTATCAGCAAATATATTTCTGTTCCTCCACCTGTAACCGGCATGCAACAGTTACAGTCCTTGGATCCCTTGCTTCTTAACAATATTTATTCTACAAATCGTGCAACAAATAACATTAATCAGCTGCAGATTTGACAATGACTGTGAATACTCTGAATGTCAGGACTGACTTGGTGGCCACCAATCCAGCGGCTTTTCCCTTCCTTTTGGCTTCATCGTAGATCCTTTTGGCCACACCCCTTTCTGTCACCTGAGCAGTGTACATTTTGTTGTTTGAGGTACTGAAGGGAGGAGAAAGAAAGAAAGAATTAAAGGAAGAAAAAAACCCGTTGTTAAATGATGTGTTCAAGCAGAATGAGAGACACATCAGAAAACAAAAAAATACCTATTAATGGAAGCAAAAAAGAACACCAAAATCCCTTAAATTAGGGGTGCCCAACTCCAGTCCTGGGGGGCCGGAGCCCTGCACATTTATGGGTTTCCCCTCATTTAACACGCCTGATTCAACTCCTTGTGCTAATTACCACACAGCTCTTGAGCTGAATCATTTATGGTGAAACAGGGAAAGAACTAAGCTACACAGGGCTCCGGCCCCCAGGACTGGAGTTGGACACCCCTGCCTTAAATTATAAGATTGCTGTAAAGAAATAAATGGAGAAATTCTGTATTATATTTACATCTGCAAAAAGCAGGAAAGCAATCTGACTCCAAGACGTATCTGTAACAAGCATGGATTGGTTTGTAGTGAATTTTTCCCTACAAACTAGTGAAAGCAGACACATAACAATTTTCAACATAATTTCTCAAGAAATGTGTTTCCACACCAGCTGTAACAAAACACACCTATGCCATTGCACACAAATATTCTTTTTCTGCTGAAAGACGTGTGGAGAAAATGCAGAGTAAACATTGCAGGTTTTAAAAAGAAACATACTGCAATTTCAAAGATCTTTGGAAAAATAAACTTGAAGGGCTTAAAAAAGCCATGGTCAGTTTCATTACTGTGGAAAGTGGAAAACAGAGGTGTCTGTGTGTATGTATGGGGCAGAGGGAGAAAAGTAATGGGCATATCTGTGGGTACTTACAACGGGACACTGAGCCCTAAGAAAGACTAAGCTTATCTAGTGAAACTGAACTGCCACAAGTATTTACCCCTGTGTTGCTAGCTCACAGCAAAGAGTACCTGGAATGTGTAAATATTTGTGTGTGTGGATATGTGTGTGCGCGTGCGCGTGTGTGTGTATGGATTATGTTAATTAAAACTTGTTATTTTAACGTTGTGGGGAAATCTGTGAATGCAACAAAAAAACTAAAAATGCCAGAAATCTTGTATTTTGTTTGGTTACTTATGCATAAGGTTAGGGCTGGGTAGGAGTTAAGGTCGTCGTGTTGGGATTAAAGTTTTCCCCATAGAAATGAATGGAGAGTGCCCACAAAGATATAATTCTAAACTTGTGTGCATCTGTGTGTGTGTGTGTGTGTGTGTGTGTGTGTGTGTGTGTGCGCGCGTCTTGGCCAGGTGCCACGGTAAACTGTAAGGGAAATCGTACTGTCATGTTCTCAATGAACTTCTTCACTTCTGTGTACAAAGTGCGCTATTCATCTTCCCCTCAGTTTCTCCACGTCACTGACACACAGTTGTTCCAAGATCCAGTCCTAGACATCTGTCATGGTCTTTGGTTGTGATGTTTTTTTATTTTATTTTTAGCATCTTCGAAATGCACTTTGCTTTGCAGCACAGTTAGTAACAAAAACAAACTTCTAGGCTCTTTCCTACTTTTTTTCCTTTGACTATTTTGCCTGACTGGTCCTATTTATTTTTTCTTTTTATGGCAATAATAATAATAATACAATGTTCACTGCAGTTAGATCACAGTCTGATAAAGCATAAAAAAATAGATTAGTCTGGAGGTTTCCCTGTTACCAAGAGCTTCTGTCTGGGTCTACAGGCTGCAGTCCATCTTAACTAACATCTGTGTCTCAGGAGTGAAAAGAATGGCGAAGGGAAATGAAACAGAGGGTAAGAAATGTCATACTCACATGGAGAAGTTAGAGATGAAGGCTGAATCGGGGAGGTTTACTTCGAAGGCAGCCTCCTTGGTGATGGATAGCTGGTTCCATACAGAGCTGGTCACAGTGGTAAAGGCATAACGTGACACCACTTTGCAGCGTATATGGAAATCTGTCACCTTCAGCTAGGAAAGACACACATACTCACTGCCATTTATCTAATAATTTTGCATCATGTAGCCCTAACAGTATTTACTTAAGTGATCCTTTTAGAACCAATTATCCTGGTCATTGTTGCATGGAGACTACCTCAGACAACACAGTGTGCCAAGTTTGGGTAAACCCTGGATGGGGTTCCATGCCTTCAGAGGGGCGGGCAAGCTGTCATACTCTGGGGCACCATTTTTTAAACAGTGTGCTGCAGCCGTGTATGTACCTATATTGAAACTAAATAAAATAATCTTATATGTGGCTTAGAAGAAGAAAAGGCTTCGTGTGTTCTGTGTATTTGTTGAGTTTTTATCAATTTAATGGTCCAACAAGCTTTTAGAAATACCAAATATCCTAACAGCACATCTTCAGAGTGCAAGAGGAAACAGAATCAAACACAGAAGCTACACGCAACAGAACAACAGACCTCCAAGCTGACCTTCCAACCGGTCTCCCCAATAAAACATGCTACTGTACAGATTGTATTTACCAAAGTATAGCTCAACCTGATCATAAGCATCTTTTTGATGCTTTGAATCATATATATATCTTTTAAGTCATATTTGCAATTTCACTTATTTCAGACATAAACTGATATTTATTATTGTATTGCTCTTACCCAGAAAACTTTATAAGCACAATAATGTTACTATGGGCTGGGGATGTGTTTTTTTATTCATTGACACACTAATCAGGAGTCAACAGCATAGCAAATACAGGTGGACACTGTGATCAACAGGTAATTTCTACCACAGACGTGGTATTTAAAAATAAAAAATAGTCTACATAATCTTTTACCATGGAAATAGATGAGTGTTGTCACAGAAATGCTTGTGCAAACAAAAATGGGAAATGTAGCTAAAGTGACTACTATTAATTTGCTGGACAGAAGAGCTGCCTTTTGACATGCAGTAAAAACTCGGAGTTCACTGGCGCATATGTGAGCATGACGGGAAACTGTGACCGTCCTCCATGGTTAAGCCCACTTATCTGTATGACCCTGGGGTTTCACACCAGAAGACGAAAATGGTAGCACTGCATACCGGAAACCTACTGAGGGGCTGAGCTCAGGACACTGCAGAAAGGAACTCTGCAGAACCACAGGGATCTCACTGTCCAGAAACTAAAAAAGTCTTGCACTTACCCCTGGACTGGACCACAGGCTCTGACGTCTCACTCTCTGGGGACAAGAATGACAAGGATGACACATTGCAGTCAGACAAGAACCCAGTGTGCGGGATGTCCATAAATCAACAGACACGATGACCTGTTTGCCAACCGTTACCAACTTAGCTAATGTGAAGTTTGTCCTTGACCAATGTGTGAAGTTAGAAAGCAGGGTAGCTTAAAGGCTGAATTATAGTCATTCACAGACTATCACATTATATAACTCCAAGCAAAAAAGTACTAGCCAAAGATCTTGAGACGTACTTAGGTATGACATTTGCAGTTGGAGTTTTATTGTCGTGCCTCAACATAAGGAGCAAAGAAGTGAAACTGCCAGAGAACCAGGCCATCATGCAGCAAAAAAAAAACAAAAAAAAAATCACAAAGTATGTCAAAATAAAATTTTGTGGTACTTTATTAAAATTCAGGCACATGCTGGTCAGCTAAGCAAACGACCAGGCAAACAGTAAGACCAGTACTGTACGGTGGATGAGAGAATGCTGAAGAAAAAGCCTTTCACAGCTTTTAAACAGACCTAGATATCCAACCTGTAAAGCAATGATCATTTCTACATGAACATTTTTGTAACATTTTACTTGAGGGGACATGAATAATGCAGAAGAACACCCTTACTTAATATATTAATTAACCAGAAACTGAGTGTTACTGATTCCATGTTCGTTCATGATTAATCAACCATGACAGTTCATGAATTTCATGCAGTTACTTTATTTGTTATTGATTTGTACTTGAGTAGTAAGCATCTCTGTCACTCGAGAAAAGGCTGGGAAACAATACTTACTGCATTATTACTTAGCCTACAAGTCTTAGCTTGGGAAATTAGTATATGACTGAATGCATGTACAAATATGCTATACATCAAGGGACATTGCATACAATTTTCATATGAAGTTTCTTGCGGTTGTCATTTACTGTGTTAAAAATAAATCGAACGAATGTTTTCTGCAAATGTCTAGAGCAGTATGTTTATGGTTTATCTTGAACCTTAGTAATGCGTATATGTACATTAAATATGTAACGTTTCGTTTATCCATTTTCAGATGACAGTAAAGTCTCTGTAACGCTGACTGAAATCTGCCGTCTGTACCGCAGATCACCGTATGTCACCAGCATGCACGCTTACCGGGCTCTGGGTGCCCACACCGTCTCCATATTCCTCCGAAAATCCAGTCTGTAGCTTTGACAAGCACGACAGAACTATACAAAGGATTTTGATGCAGTTTCCAAAGTCCGTATCCATTATATTACTTTTTATTAACTTTTAGATTAGATGCAAGAGTTTGTAGCAGAGAGCTCATTTGCGTATGAAAGAGTACAGCATTCGTTTGTCATATAAACTGTTTTAAATCCGAAGGGGCAGTCTCTACCCTCCCTTTGACTTTCACTTGAAATACAGTTTTGGTGGAATGCGTGACCTTATGCGTATTAGGCATCGCTTGCATTTGCAGTCGCATGTGTACTTTGGGGCGTGTCTGACCCCCCCGCGACAAAATCACTTTAATAATAAGCAAACCAGTTCCGAAGAACCATAACAAGTCGTTCTTACTGTGGAAAATGACTGAGTGAAGTAAAATACTGATTTAATAAATAATAATTATTCAGTATGTAAGTTATAAGGATAATTTTAAAAAAACGTGCTCAAACAGTAATTTGGTATTTAAAGGTTATTTAGTAAAGTGTAGTCCTGATACAAACGTGCGCATTATCTATCTGTCTTCTTAGCCACCATCACTATCTATCTGTCTTCTTAGCCACCACTGCTAGAAATAAATACCGGAGTAGGCGGGGGAGGTCCGGCAAATTTCGAGGGCGGTTGCATCCCATAATTTTACTACGTGGCTACATGCCTGCCCATCACATATCCCGATCTGGGTTGCGCAGTGTTCGTTATGAATTTGACAAAAAAATGTATAAGACACTAAAATTGTTTTGAAGCCTGCCACATATCTGAGGTTAACTTTAGATTAATACACAGCTGTCAAATAAAATAAAGTACCTATAGAAGCTGCAGTCCCGTTTTTTTTTTTGCCCTGTTCCACAGATATCGTGTATCACACAGGCAGCAGAAGTTACCAAGCAAAAAAACAAATAAATAAAATGTTGGTGTGTGTGTGTGTGTGTATGAACTTTGTTTTATTGCTCTAACACACCACTCTGACAGCAACAGACAGAGTCCATCAGGTTAGCCCAACAGAGGGGTCAGCCGCACCTGGCCAAACCCCAGTCCGCCACAAAATCTCTGCAAATGGGACAGTACACCCAAACCCGGTTCCCAATGTTAAAATCCTGCCCACAGTTATGTGCATTGTAGGCACACTTTTCCTAGGCAGTCGCCGAGTCCTGGTGTTGGCCAGCTTGTATCCACCTCTCAGACACTCCCATAAGGACCACTGGTACTCCATGCCTGCCTCCCTCATTACCTCCAGCTCTGGGGGCAGTACGAACACCAAGTACCCCAGGGTGCACAGTTCCGACACAAACGTTAGTGCAGGTGACATGGCACGGTGTGCTTTCCTGCACCGCTCTTCGGTTTGCCCAGAGTTCCAGGGGCAGGTGGCAGTCCCAGGCGTGCTGGTGGTGGGTCGACCAGGTTGGCGAGCTGTGCGGCGTACATGCGATGAAAAGGCTCCAAGCAGCACATCACCTTGCGGCTGATGGGGGTTGGTGTGGGTCTTCGCAATGTCCGGCCTCTTGCGGGACTTGCCAAAAACCCGTCCCTCATAGTTGCGCCCTATCGGCACATGGCAGCAGCAGGAGGAGTCTTGGGTGACCTTCGGTGGAGGGAGCTGAGGTGCAGGTCAAATTCCAGATTGCAGCAAAGACAGTGTGCAGGTTGTTGAGAATGTTGTTGAAATCGGCAGTGTGGGCAAGCAGGTTATCAAGGTAGATGAGGCACTGGCTGGTTCTACTTATGAACACCCTTATTTTCAAACATGGTGTTCTTCGAGGACAAATAACAATTAGCACAGAAGTCCAATAACAGGCCATTCCTTGCAATCACACCCTTCCGGGTTTCACTGTCGTTAGCCATGTGATCATCACAGTCCCCCTGCAGAATAATGGAGTGTTCTAAGAGTGCCTTCCAACACCCCACCCAAGGCCCCCAAGAAGGCCAGGAACTCTGAAGTGGTGCACAGGCACAAACATCATTCAGAGCCTGTCCCCCGACTCTAAGTCAAAGGAAGGTGACCATCTCGTTCATCAGGGTAAACTCCAACATGGCACCAAACCAGGGGGCTATAAGGCTATGTTCACACTGCCAGCCACATCGTTCAATTCCGATTTTTTGCTCAGATCGGATTTGTCAATCTTGACGGTTCACATTCATAAGTACAAGTGACCTATATCTGACTGTAATGTGAACGCATCGGTCCTCCGAAACGTCACGCATGCGCACATTGATACGTTTTTACACGGGTGA
>JABFEA020000110.1:24342152-24353059 GCA_019775915.2 Cyphomyrus plagiostoma
TTTTTTATTTATACCAACCCTAAATTTTATTTAATTCAAAAAAATTTAAAAACCGCGGTTTTTTTTTTGTGGCCTGGAAAAATGCACACACAACCAAAAAAAAAAAAAAAAAAAAAAAAAAAAAAATGCGTGGGAATGTGCCCGGGAAGACAAAACTGTTGACATATTTTACGACTTCATCTAATTTAATTTATAATTACTTCAAAGTGCAAGGGGTAGAATAAATGGACTAATAATGAAACGTTTGTCATAGCATACATTTTACATTTCTATGCATAAACGCTAAAACCCTTTGAAATACACAAAAAAAAATAAAAATAAAATATTTTTAATGGTACTACATACAGTACTGCACCGAAGTAAGCACAAATCTGTATGTGATGGTATACAGACAAAAACATTTAAGAAACAGTTCTTAAAACATAAGAAAAAAAAAAATATATTAAAGGTTAACACTCTCCTTCCACTGATGTTTTGCATATCAGAAGGGGCATTCGTGAAGTAACATTACAAGAACTGCTGAAGCCGTGTGACGTTTTCATGAGTCACAAGATAATGCAAGCGCTTGCTATTACGAACCATTGTATTAGTAAATTATGGGCTTTATGCCAGTCCATCTGCAAATAAAAGTCGTCCATAAGTCGGACCCGGGGACTTTCCATACTGAAAATTTGGTGTTAAAATGGCGAATAATCCACCTAAACTGATTTCGTAGTAAACCCCTTAAGAGTCAGTCACATTTATACATTATTTAAATATTTTTCAATATCAGGCTAAAATATGTTTATGACCTCAAAGGAAAATAGTTAAGTTAAAAGTAAGATTTTTAAAGAATCGCCTGAAATTTAAGACAAGACTTTTTGAATACTCTGCAGATGCCCAGACAGACACACACGCCGTACCTTGATCCTCAGACACCAGCATGTCCGCAGCTCTGCTGTCCGCGTCCTCGCCGCAGACGTCCGAAGACGACTCGGGACGCTCGCTGGAGCTCCCCGCCGGCGGCAGCCCGGCAGACTCGCTGGCCACCGGCTCGTCGTTGACGTCGTCCTCGTCCCCGGTCTCCTCCGCCTCGTCTTTGTCGAACTTCAGCCTTTTCACCTCATGCTGCTCAGCTTCCACAGAGCCGTCATCCTCTATGTGCTTGTTCTTCACTGGACTGCCCAGGGCGCCCTCTGCTTCTGATATCGAGGAAGCGCTGTGCACACAGACACAGACGACCACATGAGCTGAAGCGGCTGCCAGCCACCCTCCTCATAAAGATACACCCTCCTGCAAGTTTTCCTCCAAATGCATGTGTCACGTACCCTATTCTACAGGACAATAACGGGTCTGACCAATACAACATACTACAAGTATATTTAACGACGGCACTGCAGTGGAGAGGGTCAGCAGCGGTAAGTTCCTGGACGTGTCCTTGGCAGGGGACCTGATCTCAACCATTAAGACCACAACCTTCAGCAGGCACAAGAAGGCAGCAGCCAGCTTTCTCACAAAAAGTAAAAAAAAAAATATGATCACTACCTCAGCTTCCAGTTGAGTCTCGGATTGATTATTTTCTATTAACCTATAAAGTTCTGAATGGCCTTACACCAAAATACCTACGAGTTACTCTTACAACCTTCAACACAAGGAGTAGGATATATATTAGTACCTAGAGTAGAAGGAACTACGGCAGGCTGCGGAGTATCCTCCTACAGAGCTCTGCGGCTGTGGGATAGTCTTCCAGCAGATGTGTGAGATTCAGGCTTACTCTCCACACAAGTCTAGACCAAAAACACAGTTCTACACACAGTTTCTTATTATTTTAGCTTCTAGCTGACTACACACCCCCAGTTAGGCCTACAGTGTAAGGTGCAGAGCTGGGTGAGGATTGGTGCCATTGGCTTGAGATGAACTGAACTGTCACTGCTGTCACTCTAGCTTCACACCCCCTTGTGGAATTGGAATGCTGATGTTCAGGGACTCCCCATGCCTACGTTCCTACGTCTCTCCCTCCTACTTATGCTGCTACAGTCATTCCTTCTGGAGCTTACATATTACACTCACTTAACTGTTAGCACCACATGAACTCCTCTACTTTGGCTAAATGCACTTTTTAATCCCCCACACCCTTTCTGGGGTTGTGCTGCCTGCCCCCCCGCCCGAGACGTCTCTCCCGCCCGACCCGCCGCCCGAGACGTCTCTCCCGACCGAGACGCCTCTGAGCTATTAGTTAAGTTCTCCCCAAGCGAGCTTGATGGGCCGAATGGCCTCCTCTCGTTTGTAGTTCTTGTGTCAAGTTAAAGTAATAATGAAAACAATTTCAGGAAAAAGAAAAATGCCGATCTTGCAGGTAAGGCTTATCCTGCTAATAACACTAGAACCGCCTTTTCCCCACTGTGTTGTTAGCTGCTGTTAATACTAACAAAAAAAACAATGTTCATTACAGTTTCAAGACAGAACAGCCACTGTTAAGCTGGAAATTTAACGTTTTTGCATTTTATAAAATGTTGAATACATAGAAGTTGTTTATTGGTGATTTCATGTCGGTAAAAGTTTCTGCTTTTTAACAACTGTATACGGTTATTATCTATACAAATCAATTGTCGTGAAACAAAAAAATGTACGTGTTCATGGTTGCAAACTCTCACAGACTCACACAAGAAATCTTACTGCAAATCTATATTCCACTCTGAACTTAAAATTAGCTGCATCAAAAACGTTACGGCAGTTTGCAAACACTGCAGACTATTTACAAGGTAATAAAACTTACATGTAAATGTGTGTGCAGAACAGAGAACAGAAAATCTCACTCCATGCAGCTGACCACATTTGCCAACCCTGCATTTTATTTTAAATGAGAAGTAAAATGCAGTTTGACTGAAGCAGCTTATTCCTTTGCCTTGTTACTCGGACAAATACAAAACAAATGATTAAATATTACATGCGTCTCTTTTTGTATGTTTTCTAAATAAGACCACGTGCCCATACCCAGCTGTAATAGCGATTAAAGCGATCTATTCTTTTAGTATTTATGTTAAAGCAAGACTTATTTTATTACTGTTGTGGGATTAATCTTTCGAAACACTTAAATTTAACAAGGAAAAAAACATGACAAACACGACTATTGTGGGTTTTATGGTTTTTTTGGAGGTCACCAATTCCGCTGCTGTGAGAATTATTGACTATCATTGTTGTTTTGATGAGTTAGCAGTATACTAATGCTATTACCTTTGGTTTTTGTTAATAGGCATGATACGCCAAGGTATATTGCAGCTGGTGTTTAAAAGAAGCTCGCGGATTCTATTGTTTCAGGATGGTCCTATCAACAATCTCGGACCATGAAATAGGAAAGCAATTCACTTATAGCTCAGTAGCGGAATCAGTATTTTTCCACACTGCAAATGTAAAATTTTCCTTGGGTTTCACATGTCTGCTGTTTGTGGGCCTACATGCCTTCTTGGGGCAATTCTGATTGGTGAGCATGACTGACACACAGGGAGCACGGCATGAATTTGTAAAACTCACGGCAGTTTTAAACCCTGGGTCCGACGTGCTGTATAATGTATATCCTAAATCGCGATTTTTGTGACTTGCTAATCACGTTGCGTCAAATCGCAATTCCGATTTGAAATTGATAAATCGTTCAGCCCTACACTGCACTCCCCTCAGTACTAGGCCTGCACAATGGGTGATGCTAGTACTGACATCACATGTTATGCACATGCGATAAGTTATGCTGAAACTTTTTTTACTGGAGTAATGGGAAGCAAAACCTTAAAAAGGAACCATTAAGTTATCTAAAACGTTTAAAAAATAAATACATAAAATATAATCAGCCTGAAGTTAAGCTCTGCACAGACTCTCCACGTGTGCTAATTATATTAATTTTTGTCCATGCTGTTGCATTCATGCACAGACAGGGCAGCGTATTTGTGATGACAAAAAAATAAATAAAAAACTGCTCACCAAATCACATTCATGTTCATCCGAATGAAAATATTTCAATTGATTATTTTAGTTGAAGTTTTCTTCAGCACAGCTCTACTTATGACTCCAGGGACCAAATAATACTACAGACTTATGATTTCCCCACTTTATAAAAGTGAATGTTTTACAACAGACCCACTTAGTAAGATGGAACACGCGTGTGTGTATGTGCCGCTATCCCCATACCTGATGGCATTCTCTCCCTGCACTGTGGGTGGCTCCTTGCTCTCCGTGCTGTCAGGGAGGCCGTTGGTGGCTGGCGAGCTGCACAGCGAGAGCTTGGGCCGGGCTAGCGGTCTGGGGGTGCCAGGTCCATTTATGTTTCTTCCAGAACAGGAGGGAGGGGAAACATATTAATAAGCCAAAAGTTGTTAGGATAAAACTATCCCCAGTCAGGGGGTGTTGCTGAATGAACACGGCAGATAGAGACGGACCGCTCACCTGTCTGTATATGCAGATGCATTCCCTGGGAACATGACCCCATTCATCCTGCTGACACTGCTGGACCCGTTTTTCCTTCAAAGCACACAAAACAGCCCTCTAAGGCCATGTCCACGCTGCTATGACTTTGCTTAAAAACGCAGACATTAGTCCACATTATCCCAGGGAGTTCAACCCCCAAACACTGAAATTTTGAAAATGCACTCAGAGGCATATACTTCTAAAAAGTACATTTTTGTGTTGTAGTGTGAATGAGTGAAAAGATTTGAAAATGTGGATAATAAAAGTTCCCTATTCGTTTTCTACTCATCACGTGGCCTTTCCCTGATTTGAACCCATTACCCTCGTTGACTCATTACCTAACATAACCAACATTCATGAAATGAGGGTTGCAAAATTCTGGGAATTTTCAAAAGTTGGAAACTTTCCATGAGAATTAATAGGAATACATGGGAATTATCAGGAATATATGGAAATGAACGTGAATAAACTGGAAATTTGCTAAATTGCAGGTTAGTCTATAACAGTTTAAACGTAGCTGGAACTAGGCCAGATTTAATGTAAATTCAGCTGAATTTCTACCCTGCACTGTGCATTCCCCCCATCACATGGACAGATAAATTCTAGCATCCTCCATACTACAGCAAGACCACTGAAGCCTCACTACTGCATTTGAGCCAAAGACTACATCCAGTCAAGTAAGTTTTGATCATATTTCCGGGTTAAATATATTTAATCTATGGAATTAAAGTTTAGCTAATAAATACTAAATAGAAATGTGTTTATATATAGTGTTCTATAGTAGCCAGCTAGCTGGTAAATCAGATATGCTAACTAGCTAACACCATTTTATTAACAATTTAACCAACTGGGAACCAATTGCTGCACAATGTTTGAGTTTAAAAACAATTCTTGAGTCCTTTGATGCAAAAAAAAAAAATCATACACAAATTGTCAGAATCATAAGATGCTAAACTTGACGGCACTAACCGTGATTTAACGGTATAACCATTAACCAAGGGCTTGTGAATAATCATGTGCATAAAAGCACCCCAAAATACACATCTGCATCAAAACACACTGCTTATAAGTCATTCTGCTTCATTATTCATCGTTTCCAACAACAAAGTGCAGCATTCTATTCATTAGGAAGTCATTTGATTGATATTTTCCACAGTATTCATCACAAAAGTTTGTATATGGCTGTCTGATGTCAAGCTGAATATTTCCAAAATACCCCGGCTTAACTTCCCACGGAAAGTTTCTAGAAAACAGCATGTTACGCAGGGTGACTACTGCATATTTACGCAAAAAGAAAGTTTGAGACTCTGTCGATGCATGAGTGCATAATATAGGTTAATAACTACACAACGTACATTTTCTCCGATTTCAGTGTGGATTTAATTAATAAATAAATAACCTTTTGCAAACAATGTGAAAGTACCTGTGTGGATGGAGATCATTTCTGCTTGAAAACGATTTTAAATGAAAATGTAGCAGTGTGGACATTCAACATGAATTCAAATTTACAGTAAACCCCCTTCTCCAAAGACACTTGATGTTTATAGTTTTCACACTATGGAATCTACAGCCAACAAAGAGGTGACACTGATTTAATGTTACTGTAAATATACTGATTGAGGCGAAACAAACACTGCCCCCCACATCAAATAAATTACAGGCTTACATGAGATTAGGTGGAGCTCAGTAGTTACGCAACTAAGCATTAAATATCTTCTATAACAAAAAACACTCTGCACCTGTGACTATGATTAGTATAGGTGGCCTACATTCTCATTTCTAATTTCACGTTTCCCTTACAATATTTCAAAAGAAAATGTTACTGCAATGTTCATAACTTTTTTCTGGCTAGAGTAAGTATTTTAAGAAAATACATTGTGTAACACTACGTCAATGCACTGCAATCCAATGCACTGTATATAAGCTGGAGCATTCTATAAATAAACCTACTGCTAGCACAAGCCACTCATACAAGCTAGAACTTTCAAATAACACCATACAAGAGTAAAATTACAGAGAATTTACTTACTCTGTGGTGGGATAGACACAGCTGACCACCATTACATTCTGAAAAATTACAAAAATCATTTTAATTCTATATAATTATAGAAGTATATAATTTTGTGTGTCCCCTCCCTCCCTTCCAGTAACTGTCTGGATCAGGAAAACATGTTGTGCATTGTGAATGTTTTAAATCATACTGATTAATTAAATTAAGAATGAGTGATATCCATTGATACCATTTGTCTTTGTGCTCAAAACAGTAATATGGAACACAATCAATGAAGCAGGTGGAAAATGTATTTCACTACATACAGATACAGTCTGTGTATACAGCAAATAAAATTTGAAATATGATACCTGAGAGCAACACATACCTTCTCGACTCCTCTTAGGAATTTGTCTGTCCCTGTGTAGTTCCTCTTTGGTTCAGTGAGTAACTCGCACAGGCGTTGAATAGTAAAGGGGATTCTGGGGGAAACAAACTCAGTGAGCTTCACTGCAAAAAATAAATGCAAACACTAAAGCCAGGCCACATCAATTCAGTGCAATAGTGCGAAACAAGCAAGCAAAACAACTGGGTACTGCCACCTTTAGAGTTATGGTTTTGAACCAGTCTTGAGCCTTTGGTTTCGGGTGGGGGGGTCCCATTTGCCACTCCACAATTTGTATCATAAGATTGCCTCCCACTCAGATGTGACGCATCACGTTTTGATCATTATTTTGGGAAGGCAATGCATTTTTTGCATTTTCCATGCTTCTTTAGCTTAAGTCCCAGTTCCCGTTGTGCAGTGTGAAAGCGACACACGAAAGTGGCCAGGAGCTACCCTGAAGATGACACATCACTTACCCATTGTACCCATCCACAATTTTTAGTATCCTCTCTTTCATCTCTTCGAAAGGAATGTACTCCACGTTGGGATTGGCTGGGCCACGCTGCTCTGGACTTGAGGCCCGGAAGTCATCCATAACCTTTTCCAGCTTGAAGAGGAAGTAGCTTTTAAACTGTGACCACTGGAGCCTAGATGAAAGGGAGGTGTATTTTGACTTAACAGAACCATTATCATTCAAGTTAATGAATAAACAGACAGACAAACCATTATTTAAATGACCAACATCCGACAGATGGTATTGGGGTGGGGGAAGATTACAAAGGACAAACTTCTTGATTAACCATGGTATATAATCACCTAGTCAGTCGTATATTAACATTTCATGTGGGGATACGAAAGGGATGACACGGAACCACATGGAACATACAGCAGTCCAAAAAGGCACTGCACAAGAAAGCAAAACTGCCCAAGAATGTCTGAAGCTCCTGAGGCAGCTCATTTCAGCTGAGCGCTTTCATCAGGTCATTACTGGAGGTCTCCGGATTCAGCTCCCTGCATAGCCACACCGGAACACTAAATGCCGACTCATCCACAAAGGCACTGAGGGCTAAACCTGAGCACAATGGTGCTCCCTGATTTCCAAAGGTCATGAGAGTGCATTAACATGCAAAGTAGAGCAACGAAAAACCCTTGACCTTCCTAGCCCACTTCCTGAACCACATGTCATTCAAGCTCAAAGCATTTTTGTATTCTGAGAAATACACAAATATATCATTTTTCAGAAAATCTTAAATTTCAGCAAAGGCAGCTTCTTGATCATTTGGCAGTTCTACAGGTCCATAAGAAACTGTATTATATGCCCTGATAATAGTAAACTTAAATTATATTTACCACATAAGCACAATTGTTTTTTCCTCATATAGATTAAAAGTAATTGCTTCTTTTCTTCACACCATTTTGGCTTAAATGTTTCATAGGAATGCTCCATTTTTGGATAATAGGGGAAACCTGTACTAAATGTTTAACTCACTAAAACTGAATTCCCATATGATGAATATTAACAAGGCCCTTAACCCCTGGATCCCTGGGCACTGTGACAGGTGGCTGCCCTTCATGGCAAGTTTGCTCTCACCTACAGAGAGCAAGTTGTGGAAGGTGTAAAGATAATTTCCCCATGGGGATCAAAAGAATCAATTATTAATAATTATTATAAATCATCCATTAGTTATTGTTATTCAGACACATTGCCTTTGGTTTACATCCTTCCATCCATCTTCTGTACCTGGTTTGCCAGTTTAAGGGGACATGGGGGGTGCAGATCGTATCTCCGAAGCTACGAGCACAAGGCAGCAAATAACCCATGATGTAGCCTTGGGTTTACAATCGCGTTACCGTTTTTGTATTTGCAATTTTAGTAATAAAGAACTCCAAAACAAATGAAGGTTTCCTTGCTGTACTGAAATTACACCAAACCGTGAACGCAAAACTGAGGTTGATACTGAACCGTGCATTTTGTGTACGGTTACATCCCTAGTAGAGGAATCATCCTTCTGTGCAGGTCTCACATTTCAGTACTGGCAGGAATGGAAAAACTATCCAAGAACATGACAGGAGCAAAGGAAACACTTTAAACTCTGTGATATAGTCAAACATAATATAGTGTTAAAACTTTTTCACTGAAGACTACATGCAATTACTTTGTTGTGCTGCAACAAGCCAGACACTGTACAACATATGAAGAATCTGACCATGGCAGTTTTCAGCACTCTCCCTTTTAAAGCATATTTGAATATCCCAAGTTGCCTTTTTTCCAGTGGGATGGAAGCAAATTAAAATGGCTCATTCAGAAGCTAAATGTCTCTATATTATGGTAAACAATGAAGAATAACTACAACACTCACCTTATACTGAACTGACTGACACAATTACCAGTCGACTAATGAATGCTTGCACTAATCATAAATGCAGTGTTTACAAAAAAATAAACTGTCAAAGCTGGACGATATCAGTACTACATCAAGACAAAAATCCAGCTTTTGCTCTCTCCCAAAAAGCAACAAATTTTTCCAGATTGTAGACAATGTCACATTTAACTACACTTCTTGTCTCATGTAAGCAATGATGCCCAAGGCAAAGCCCAGGATCTCCAAGGTGTGGAAAGAAACATGCACCCTTCATACCAGACCAGAATGACTACACAACCATTCCATGATTTAACATATATGCAGAATTCAACAGAATCACAATTTCAGGTAAACTGGAAGATAGCAGCTACAAGTGAAAACAGAGTATAAAGTTTATTTTGTGCTATAGGTAATATGTACCTACAATGTCTGCCAACCCTTCTCAGTTTGCTAAGTCTGCTACAGGTGTCTCCCTGCTAACCGCTCCCTTCTTTTGGCAGAATTTAAGTAGCGGCACTCTTAAGGTGCTATATGTCTGAACTATTACAGGGATACATGTGTTCTTGATAAGATTTAAAAATCAGGAAAAATGCGGTTCTACGACTGGAGATGGGAGGAAGAAAATAAGAAAACGAAACAGAATGAAGGAAGAGAGAGAGAGAGAGAGTGCTAACTGTCTCGGCTAGCTGGGTAGCTAAAAGGCCTCTACTTAAGCGCGGCCGGTTGGCTGCTGCTGGATATACTTACACCGTCTCTCCGGTTTTGGCGACATGGCATAGAAACTGGTCTAGAACCGGACACGCTTCTTTCTTCCCTTTCCTTTCAAAATCTGAAAATATGGAAATACGATTGACATTTAAAAATACATCTAATACAGTTTCCCCACACTCGAACTACCTGTTCTATGCAGCAACAAAAAGTTAAAAACCGGGAGTCCTGAACCTAGATTAAGCAATAAGTTCTGTTAAAGTGGTGGGGGGGGTGCAATCACGTGACAGTGTCCCCTCCGTCACCACGGCTCGTACGTTTGTGTCTCCACCAACACGCCGCCCGCACTGCTAACCAGCTAACTACAGTAACTACCCAGTACCGGCTTCAGGGTGAAGTACGTTGCCTTATAAACCCGGACTGCTAAAACCTTGACAGTGAGAGCCCATCTTAATCGGTCACACGGTGTTACAACTTCGTGATATCATAAACGGAAACCCCTTCAATTTAAATTTTCCTGACACAAAATTAGCAACATTCAACACCCTTGCTAGCCAGTTAGCCTCTCGCCGTTCAAATTCTAATAGTATTTCCTTCGGCCTCAAACGCCCCTTTCCTCTGACATCCACTCAGCGCCCAGACAACGGGAATAACCTTTGAAAGCCTCCAGAAGTGTGTCGATCTCCATAATTGTTGTATTTTCTCTCCCCTCCGTAATCCAACAGGAAACAGAAAGCTGGCACTGCGACCGAAACAAAAAATCAGCAGCAGCAGCACTCCAATATGGCGCCCGTGACGTCACTACCCGCTTACGGAGCGACTGAGCATGTCCGTCACAGCTCGCCGCTCAAGTAGCCGCTCGGACCGCGACTTATTTAAACAGACCATCTCGTCACAGACAGAGGTCTTCGCAGCGGGCGCGTGGCCGTGTGTGACGCCGGAGACAAGTGTTACGTGAACGTCACATGCACGTGCATAGAGTATCGTAATCGATCGTTTATTAATTTGAACACACACACACACACAC
>JABFEA020000110.1:24364955-24376767 GCA_019775915.2 Cyphomyrus plagiostoma
AAGATCTTTATTGTTTTGGAAGCCATTAAGAAAAAAATGCTCTTCTTGTTTTATCCTGTTCATTTTGTGTTTAAATAGGGGGCCGGGAACCAATTAATTGGTTTTCCATTATTTTTTATGGAAAAAAATCGATCAGAACCCAAACTTTTTAGCATTCGATCTGGAGTCCAGAACGGATTAAGTTCGAAAACCGAGGTACCACTGTACTTGGAAAAGTTGAAGGTAAAAGAAGAGAATGGCCAGCAAATAAATGTACATAGTCTATTACCATGACAATGAGCACTAGGAAGCCTAAAGACCCAGACAGAAGGTAAAATGTCATCATAATGACCATCCACTGCTCATACAGTCCTCTACTGCTGCTGTCCAAAACAGGAGGTGGATTTTGTCTTGCACCTCTACTAAGATCCTTTCCTTTTCTGTTTTTGACCCAGAAAAGGATTGAAAACAGTAACAAAGCTCAGATGCATACAAATCTCCTTGCACACATAAGGCACCATGCTATAAAGACCAATCGAATATGAAAATCAATTTTTCGAAGACCGACATGATGCATCTACTCACCATTTCCCTAACTGTAATTTTCCCCATACAGCTGCCCTTAACATTGCCTGGCAGAGTACTCCTGCATTCATTGCAGCTCTCACTATGCCAAGGTACAAATAAACTGGAATAAACATTTTCAATGTCAGTTAGCAACAAAGCAAGACACTACAAGAGCATCTAAACTCCTTTTTCACTAGTCTGCCAAGCAAGAACCACTGTGAATTTACAAAAAGCTGGTTCAACCATATAATCAATGAAGGCCAAGGAAGAATTCAGTGTGTGGATTTCAGGAATGCTCAATACTGCAATTTCACTTGAAATTACATTCAAAGGTTGTACACGTCAATGACTGTTCACATTCCAGAATTGGCTAAAAATAGTGTTTTAACTCTGTCGACAAAAGTCTAAGAGAAATGCTCTGCACAGCTCTATTAAAATTCTCTGATAGGAAAATTTAAGAATACGTACACACAAGTAAAACCGGTGGAGTCTTGAATATACCAGAATGGGATGAGATCCAAGTATTTATATCTGCTTGAGCACCTGCCAACACCCGGCTGGACATAGAGCTGTTAGGCTTTAATGTAAAGGTACAGAGAAATTGCCAGAAAGTGTGAACAGACTGGAGCTACCTGCAATCACATAAAAATCAGAAATTAAAACAGGAGTACAAGCATATCGAAGATTGTATCAACAAAGACAATCCGACAATAATCATGATCAAGGTCTGGGATCCCATTGTTGTGTATAAACAGGCAGAAATACTCATGCTTTTCCAGTCTGTGAATTAAGCCTGATTCAGATTTAGTCCGGCTCACTAATCCAACAGAAAAGTGCCATTAATCGCTACACTAGTCCAATACATATTTTTTTTAAAAAGAGAACAGAGTTGGGTTTTCCGATGGAAAGAACAGCTATGCACTGTCAGGTCTCAATAAAATAAAATAACATTGCATTATTTTAGCAACTTAGTAATGATAATTACGTTACTAGGCGCAAAACAATCCAAAATAGCATTCTTGATTGTTCTGATTGCCCTGATTTGTAACATATGGTTGGGTGTTTAAGGAAACGCTTTCGGAGTCTTCGGCTAGAGCAGGGGTGTCCAGCTGCAGTCCTGAGGGGCCGCAGCCCTGTGTAGTTTTAGTTCTTTCCCTGTTCCACCACAAATGATTCAGTTCAACACCTATGCGGTAATTAGCACAAGTAATTGAATCAGGTGTGTTAAACGAGGGGAAACCCAAAAACGCGCAGGACTCCGGCCCCCCAAGACTGGAGTCTGACACCTGTGGGCTAGAGTGACAGACATGTTCCAAGTTTAACAGGGAACTTACAGAGTCTCTCTGAGAAACTGTCAATTAAACTGCTCCCTTAGTGGTTCTTTTTATGTAACGAGTTAACAAATGTGTGTCAATATATTAGCTATTCATTTAAGAATCACTAACTTTTTTTTAAACAGATGCTCATGTCTATTTGTTGAGGATATTTCTTGGGCAAACCATCATATGTCCATGCATCCATTTTCAGAAACCGGTCTAGCGCAAGGTAATTTATGTGGTGCATCAACCAACCATTCCAGATCAGCTCCCCAGGTTAAACTGGCAACAGCCTCGGAAGAGCTGCTGCCCGGAGAGCACGAGAGAAATGATGACACCATACCGGGCCATAGGCGTAGATTTAGGGGTGACAGGGGAGACACGTCTCTGCCCATGTTGAAATTGGTGGATCATCCCCCTCAATAATATCATATGTAATAAAATGCTTAATTTTCAAAAAGCATACAGGATTAATATATTTCATCACATAATTTAAAGTTTTTCTGGCAGTTTTTACCTGGAGAACCCCTACCCTCCATTAAAGTGTTTTAGTCTGAACTCTCGCTCCGCCTGGCAGACGCTCACTTCCTGAGCTGCGCGCGGCGGCAGGAAAAGTGCTGACCTGTTTTGCATGTTAACTTAACTTATTGAAGGACTCTAATCTTAACCAGCATTTAACCAATAAAAGATTGTCTGAAACGGTGGAATTTAATCGTCTCGTCGATCAGGTTTCATGAAGATTAACTCATTTGATTGTGCAAACTTGTTAGTTAACAGCACAAATAGCGACGCTGATAACGTGACGTGCGTCCACATAGCGTGTGTCAGTCGCAATTCTCATCCAGCTGTGTTTGGTGTTAGGGCATAAGAATGTGTAAGAAGCCCATCCAAAAAAACGAGGCTAGACCTGATGCTTATTTGGTAGACGCCATACAGTAAATAAGGCCCAGTAAAAAAAATCATTAGTTTATCACCCTTTCAATCAGAAACAAGTGATAAGGGAGGGCAATTTTTTTTTTTTTTTATTTCTTAAAAAAAATATAACGGAAGATAACAGTTTTCAACATCAACAGTAAAAAAAAAAAAGGAACAGCAACAGATATATGACATATGGGCTGATCTGCGAAATTAATATGAAAAGAAAATATTAAAAAAAAAATGTTTCATTCAAAATGCCAGTTCATATCTATTAGTTTCCTTCTTGAGGAGTGTTCAAAGCCCAGGTTCTTCTATCCTGAAACTTGCGACCATCAGCTTTGTAGCCTTCACTCATGTTCGGTGTTCGGTACTGATTGGGAGGGAAGGTAGAAGAAAGTAAGCTGGGGTGGAAGAATACAAATGCGCGGCAATTGGTTTCTATCATCTGCCTGTGAAATTTGTGAATGCCGGCAGTGGAATTTACACAGGAAAATACACTCTTAAAATATAAAAAAAATCGATGCGGGCTAAATTCGCCACGCGGCCGGGGATGATAAACTAATGATTTTTTTTACTGGGCCTAAGTTATTCAGTTCTTAAACTGTTGGCAGAAAGTCCCATATATTGCTACCAAGAGATTTAACAAATCCCCTATATTTATCTCTATAGGTCTCTAGGAGATCTCCTAGTAGCTATTCAATGTGTTGCTTGTGCAAGTGATTCTTTCTGGAAAGTTATGGTGTTTGTGAGAGAAGACAGGGTACAAGAAAACGAGGTCATTTTTCCAAATTGCATGGCCTGACATCCGCGGTGAAATCTCACAATTTGTGCATAATTTTAATAATTACCGCAAATTCAGCGTACATGATGTGGGACACTGCCAGACTTAAACTGCCCTTTTAGTGAAGATGGATATCACTTTCTGTAACGGCAGTAGGTACGAATAAAAAAAACGAACTGTATACAGCGGGACTACATAATCGGCCCTTTAATGCAACTTGACGTCACACATGTCTCCCAGGCATACCCGTCGCCCCTCCCGCCCCCCTGCCCAGTTTTGGTATGAAGCCTATGACGCGGCATACCTAGGGAGACCAGCCGTAGCAGTGAGAGTACACTGCTTTCCAAAAGCTTATTTTTCTGCCTCTCCCGCCAGAACACCTCCAACCCCAGCAGAATCAGGAATGCTGTCCTGCTCAATTGCACCTTGGCTAAACCTGACCCATCTAGCGTCCCCCTGAGTTTCCACCTCCCATTTTGATGCTTTACATTCTTTTCATTCAATAAATGTACCCCAGTGGGACTTTCTTCACCCTATCCATCCCACCTGGTCCTCCCCTCCCATCACATTTAGCATCACCACTTTACATGAACAGCTGTCTTCAGGCTGGTCACACTGATGAACCACATGGACACGGAAAGAGCATGCAAACCAAACACAGATCAAGCTACGAGCCCCAGAGCAGAAACATAACAGTGTTGCCCACCAGTGCACTGTACCTTCAGCCTCTTGCACTGGAGGAATTTAGGAAATTCTGCAGTGTGTGCAAGAGAATGAGCTATGGAAACATTACAGCTCTCAGCTGCAATTCTGTTCCAGTGTTTGAATATTTTGGACACCTACCTAACATCTGTGAATGCTGGCGTAACTGCAGTTCTGGAGGAGCTCCTCTGGGGTCTTATGTTGTTTTGGAATCTTCCTAGAAGCAGGCCTTGCACTTGGAGTGGAAAATATGCAGTTTCACAAAAGCTCATACCTGTGTGCATGATCACATCATCCTTTTTCAGGGAACAGTGATGCTGATGTAGTATGGAGCTTGAGAATGGGAAAAGCTGAACTTGGATTGAAGGTTTCTTTTTTCTCTGGTTCTTTATTTTATTTGGAATGGAGATTTATTTGGTTTCTTGTGTGAAATGGCAATAGAGGATCCATTTGTGTTCCTCAGCTGAGACCTAAAACAGGTGCCATGGTCTGCTTATGGAGAGCCAGAGGTGTGTTTACAACCTATGTTTCCTGACTGTCATATTCAAATAATACCTAGGTGTGTTTCCCCTTGCATGATGGAAATCATCCCATTTCATGCCTTATGTTCCACATGGAAGGAGAATTCTATTTACTTTACTTTTACTGATGCTTTTCATCCAAATTGATTCACAATGTAAAAGTCTTTTTTATACCAGGATATATTCTACTGAAATAATTTGGATTTGCTACTCTGTATCAAGGGTAGGAAAATAGTGTCCATATTAGGACCTTCAGCTTTTAGGTTACAAGTTCATGCCGTTAACCACTTTATTACCAAAATCCTGTAACCCTCGGGCACGTTTGTAGGACCCACTGGAGTGGATGATGGATATTTCTGCATAGTGTTGGGACATTTTCCCATGTTTACAAAGTACCTATTTTACCCCCAGTCATTGAACCAGACGCATATGTAACATAGAAAACCGCTCCTCAAAAAGCAATGTAGAGAAAGCACTCCTTTAACAAATAAGGGGCTTGACCTGAACATTTAAAAAGTCTTCCTGAGATGAATATGCTCCTAAAACATTTCCAGGCTATGAAGGGAAGTTGTTAAGTAATTAGTCTATAAATTACTGCAATTAGGAGCAGTGCATTCTGTGCTTCAGGGAAAGCAGCGTGTGCCTCTTAAGACAAAAGCATTAGCTGCAGTTCTGAAGCATATACTCACTGGGCTCACGACTCTATTTCTGCTTAGCAAACAGTGTCCAGGCCACCTATCAGACCTGTCACACTCAGCTTGGCTTTCAAATTCAAATATCGGTTCCTGATGGATTATTCAATGTCTCTTTCGCCTGGTGGAAAATAGAGGGCATGCTAACTGTAGCCATGATATCATTGTGTCAGTAGGACCTTAATAACCCTCTCTATCCAGAAAGTTCCTTTGTGCATTATGAAAAACATTTCCCATAATTAGTGAATGATAATGCAGTGTTTCTCCAACATTAGCGTTAAATGTTAATTGTCATTCTTACTGTTGCTGATGGTGTGGCTAATTGTAGCTATCAATGCAAATGCTTCTAGTAACACGAATAGTCAATTTATCAAAAGCTGGCTTGAAGTTATTAATGTACTCAGTCACTCATAGAGGAAATAATTTCTCAGTGTTTTCTTTGTCTATTTTGGCACCATGTTAAAGTGAGAAGCCTTACCAGTCAATTTAAGGTCCAAATAAGCTGTAGATGACTTGATATTGTATGATAGAATATTGAACTTACATTAAAGCCTCCCATTGTCCCTTCCATTGTTTGCATAGTAAGATGGCAACATTCCTGAGAGTTTGTGGATTGCAGTCTCATGTGATTTGAAGTATCTTACCCATTTCTGTGTTGGTAATATCACAGAAGAGTTGCAAAAGGATAGAAGGGCAAATGCAATTGACCCTGAAGACTCTTTGAGCACATTGACACTTCTTGAAGTTTAATCTCAGTATGCTATGCAACAAAGGGGTTTCTTTGTTGTAATTTAATTGTTTAATTCATTCTGACAATTATTTTGATGAGGGTTAATGGGTAATTAATTGGAGGATCTAATTAATTGGAAAGGTAGGAATTAAGGTAAAGATTTCTACTGGGACATTCTTAATTACCTAAGCTTTTTTGGTAGGCTATTTAATTAGATTTAATTTGATTTGTACAGTGGTGAAATTAGTAAGTAAATTTAACTGACATGTCTACTTAATTATACACAAAAGCTGTGCTCAAACAGCTCAGTGTGTTGTTCTGAGAATTCTTCAACAGAGTAGGAGCCTGCATGGTCTCTACACTGTTCAGAACAGCTAGAAAAACAAACACTCCCAGATATGCTCTCGTCTTAAGCCATTTACACTCAGGCAGCTGCAGCTTTCAAGGAAATTCTATTGAGAACTAAATATTTGAAACTGTTAGCTGGCTCTTTGCCAGGTAGTATTCCATATGCTGTTGCCAACAGTCTACTAATGGTCCATTAGTAATGGCATGCAAGGCAGTGGAAGCTTCTGAGACGGATGGGGGAGTGGCTGGCTGTTCCACTCCACATCTACTATAATCTCCCCAGACACCGTTGGTCCTGGTGAGCTATTAGATGGGTTCCCTGACCTCCAGGAGACCATTTTGAGAAGTGAGCCGTACACATTGGGTGTATTACACAAAAAACTATGGTAAGTGAGCAACATGCAAATATCGAAAATCGCAGTGTGTGCAAAAACTTTTGGTACACATGGTGCTTGGATTAACACAAAAGACATGGCAGGATGTATTTGAGCATCCCCCTCTGCGGATGGTCACATTGCAGGCACCTGGAAAAAGGAGAACTCAGTAGGAAAGCTAAAGTTTAAGAAAGTGTCAGGCGAGGCAGTAGCTTGGGGCTCTCGTACATGGTCCCCTCATCAAGTGTCTTCCCATCTACGCGGACTGCAGAATGCTGCCCCCAGAACATGGACTCAACTTAGGACAGAAATACAATGACTAATCAAAAACAGAGGAATGTGAAATCCATATCCAGGCGAGGTTCTGGCTGTCATTAAGCTGGTCACTTTTTCACCTGTTTTCCAAAACAAAAAAACAGAAATAGAGACCAATTGGGGCTAGAAATAAATTATTTTTTCTGTTCTTTTGAATGTCCTTGAACAGAAAGCAGACAGATGTAAAAGAAATCTGACTTCTACGCTCTGTTAATGTCTTTGTCTCTTGTAAGATACAGTGAGTGACAGACTGAGAGTAAAAGTACCCCACAAAATGTGGTAAGAGCTTTCCAATCCATAGCATGGCTAACTGAAGTTTAGGGAATACAGGTGAGATTTTCCAAGACTCCAATGTTGATTTTCATATTAACAGAATTTTTCCGCCAGACAGATAATGGTGGGCAATGTTTCCGATTATAGCGCTTTTCACAATAGAGTTGCCCCAAGGTGCTTCACGTGGGTGTGTTGTGATATATTCCTGCATCATTTATACAAAATAATTCTAAAACAAGGAAAAGGGAAGACAAGGAAATGAAAGAAAGTCAGCTGACAACGGAGGAGAGGAACCAAAATGCATTTTTTTTTGGACCGTGGTAGGAAATCAGAGTACCCAAAGGAAAACAACCACAAATATAGGGAAAGCATGTGAATTCCCTACACATTCGGCTGAACGCTAGAATTAAACCCACAACCCTGGAGGTATAAGGAGGCAGTGCTACTCATACAGTGCTGGTCTTGGCCTTTCTGGTGTCTATGAAGTTCATTACTAATGGGATTTATTGAAATATCCAACTATGTGTATTCATAGAATTACATCTCTCTCAACATTCAATGATGCCTCTTGAAAATATTCAAAGGGGTTTGTCTGATATCTGGCTATTAGCTTGAAATAGCCTCTTAATTTGTGGCATGTTTGAGTGTCTATTGGGGGAGTTGTGGGAGTGGGGGGGTCATTTGGGAAATGCTTACCTTTTTATTGAGCAATCAAAGTGAAGAGATCCACTTCAGTCCAGTATTAATGTTCCTGAGTTTGCCTCTTTGTCCTCAAAAATATCTCTTTTTTATAAACACTCTCATTATTTCATTCAGCTGCTGCCGGCGAGCATGACACAGCTCAAGAAGTTACAGGCCGGAAGTCATGTGGGGTGTTTGTCTGTGACCTGGTCCATGAGGCTGGAATACAAGCAGCATGGGCCACGAGGCTGGGATACAAGCAGCATGGGCCACAAGGCTGGGATACAAGCAGCATGGGCCACAAGGCTGGGATACAAGCAGCATGGACCACGAGGCTGGGATATACCCTGGATGGGAGGCCAGTCCATCACAGGGTACATATGCATGTATCAGCCATAACATTAAAGTCACTGACAGGTGAAGTGAATAACATTGATTAACTCATTACAATGGCACCTGTCATGGGTGCCATTACATATTAGACAAAGGAACAGATCTTGTTCTTGTGTCGGAAGCATTGTGATAACTAGACGACTGGGTCAGAACATCTCCAAAATGACAGGTCTCGAAGGGTATTCTTGGTATGCAGTGATCAGTACCTAAAAAAAGTGATCCAAGGAAGGTCAACTGGTGAACCAGCAATGGAGGCATGGGGATCCAGGTCTCACTGACGTGTGCGAAGCCCATATGGCCCGATCCCACAGGAGACCTACTGTAGCGCAAATTGCTAAATAAGTTAATGCTTGCAATGATAGAAAGGAAATGTACAGGTATATGTACAGATAAGTTGAGTTTTAACTCGACTATGCCATTAAATCAGACTCCGGTCCATATTATATTATACATCCATGGGAGGGGAATCAATTTATTTACTCAAGTATGTCAGACTTCGTTTAGACAGGTGGTGATATAGCTCCTTTCAGCTTTTTAGTATTGCTTTTTCTGGTTGACCTATTACATCACGTAATACATCATGTATATGTAAAAAATAATAAAATGATTAATAATGGATGTGTGGGCAAATTAATTGATACAAGCTTTAATTGGTCAGAAGAAGAGATACAACAAGGCCAGGATAGCATAGCAAGAAGTAAAGTATTTTGTATAATATACTATGCATGGTATTGGAAAATTTTCAGATATGGCAATGTGATTTTGTTATAATAAATATTGGGGTATTCATGAAACAGAAAAGGAAGGAGTTCAACATAAATTTCTCATGAACCTGTCTAGGAGCAATTTAAACAGCAAGGAAGAAAATTATTATGATTGTCTTGGAGAAGGCATGCAGCATTTATGCAAAAGCAGCGGAGGTAAACTTTAAACTGATTTTTAAACATATACTAGATAATCTTGAAAATGAATAATTATCAAAATTGCAAAACTTGCTAAGCTTTTTTCCCCATGATAGAGTAAAAATGCTTTAGCGAGACTTAAACTCCCTGTGCTACAATGTGTACAGAATAACTAGCTATATAAGAATGAGTAGTTATATATGAAATGGATGTGCATAACATGCAATGTTCGTATCGCATATTGTCCAGTCCTGCTACGGCCGTGTTTCGAATTCAGAAAAAAATGCTCCGCTTCGCGTTGTGATGTCATTTGGTGCCAGTACCAGTTTTTATGGCAATGGAAAACCAACACCTTGAAGTACCTAATTTTTGGTATCAAAAGTACAGTACCTGGTGTGGTGGAAAGCGCCCTTCCGTTGAGCGGTGAATTGGACAGCTTTACAGCGTTGTATATTTCATACTTGCTGTACGTTCTCTGCTATGCTCCATGCTTCTTCTGTGTGCCAGTTTCTTCTGTTACTTGCAGGCCAAGGCCCGGGTGGACTGTGGAGCATGTGTAGAGCGCCTAGGCCAGTTTGAGTCCGACTGAACGTATATATGCAAGAGTAAATCAACACCCTATCGCATTATCTGGGTATCAGTCCGACTTCAAGAAATTTGATTTAGTGCGATTTCGGTCAGACTAACATGTGTACATGTACTTTCAAAGTCTGGTTCTAGCCGGACTAACACAATAATTCAATTTTCTTAGCGTGCATGTAAATTTAGTGACTGTTGCAGACTAAGTATACCCCTTCATGGCAACAGTATTTCCCCATGGAAGTGGTCTGTTTCAGCAGGATAATGCTCCCTGCCACACTGGAAAAATTGTTCTGGAATGGTTTGAGAAACATAAAAATAGGCTCAAGGTCTTGACTTGGCTTTCATATTCATATGGCGGCAGTGTGTGGCTCAGTGGGCTAAGCCTGTGTGCCTGTACTCATGAGGTCACAGGTTCAAACCCAGCTTCAGCATGTCTGTGGGTCCTTAAGCAAAGCCCTTAACTCCCAGCTCCTTGGGTGCCCCTACAGGGGGCTACCCTGCACAAACAGCTTGATCTACAAGACTGAGTTGAGGGAGGTGTAAAAAGAATTTCCCCATGGGGACAATGAAGGATTGATTATTATTATTATTCACCAGATCTCAAACATCTGTGGGACATGCTAGACAAGCAACTCCAATCCACAGAGGCTTCATTACACAACTTCCAGGACTTAAAGGATCTGCTGCTATTTTTTTGGTGCCAGATACCACAGGACACCTTCAGATGTTTTGTGGAGTCCATGCCTCAAGGTATCAGAGCTGTTTTTAGCAACACGAGGATAACCTACACAATATTAGGCAGGTGATTTTAATGTTTGGTTGACCCCCAGGTATAATGGGTGGTGTGTGGCTTTGTGGGTTAGGACTATACACCCATGATTGGAAGGTCACTGGTTCAACTCCCATAGTTGGCAAAGTGATTCTACTGTTGGGATCTTGAGCAAGGCTGCAATAGTTTTAGGAACTAGCTGGCCCTACTTTCTTAATCGTATTTTGCTTTGGGTAAAGTAGTCCTATCTGAAATGAAGTTTTTCTTAAATACCATTAGGGAACTCCAGCCCAACCCAGCATGGCAACCTCAACAACAACCAATCCTATGAGGCACTGGTTCTGGAGTGAACCTCAGGCGTGGAAATTGACCTCACTGTTATTTTTCATTTTGTTGCGATTTTAACCAAACAGCTACTGATTCCAGTGGTATGGTAACTTAATTCTATTTATTGAGACCAAGGTTTATCTTAGTTTTGGTTTTCTTTTTCTCCTTTTGTATGTAGTTAATGAACATGGGCTGGTATTTAAGGAATTCATTTTGGTGGCCTTCCTCCCCTAACACAATGCACTTAAACCAGTGTGTATTTAAGGTGCTCTGTTTTTTCCGGTTGTGGCACAGTAGGCCATATAGGCCCACTGTGATGTATCTTTTTCATCCTGACAAGAAGAGAAATGGGATTCTTAGACTACCGTTTTATGTGTCCTAACAGTTCCATGGACATTTACGTACTTAGGCTCATTTTATTATCCATGTAGACATCTGTCTCGAATGTACTACAAAGACCACAACGTTATTCAAACGGAAACCACTGGTCTGGGATGAATTTGATGGGCAATGTTCCTATGGTGGTGGAGGGGCGGGGGGGGGGGGTTAGGTTTGGGTGATAAGGTTTGATGCTCCATTTTCATCACAACAAGAACACAGTGATTATTAATTGTAAAATTACTGTCACACAGGGTTACAAAA
>JABFEA020000110.1:24376867-24401746 GCA_019775915.2 Cyphomyrus plagiostoma
CCCCCCCCCCCCCCCCCCCCCCCCCCCCCCCCCCCCCCCCCCCCCCCCCCCCCCCCCCCCCCCCCCCCCCCGGTCTGGGTGAGAAGGTTTGATGCTCCTTTTTCTTCACATCATGAACAGAGTGATTATTATGTGTAAAATGACTGTCACTCAGGATGACAGAAGCTTTAGAAGATTTTGCCAGAGCTGACTTTCCATTCTGGATTAAAGAAGAAATGTTTCCCCACTTAGAAATGAGTAGCAGTGTGCAGTGTAACATGTCTGACCTAGTCTGACCAATTGAGGGGGCACCAGATATACAGTAACTATACTTATCTTATCTGAGTGTCTGTTCTTTAAACATCGCACAAATTTTCAGTTTAGAAATTTTCAAGTGTTTGGGTATGTGGAACTGATAAGATCACATGGTTGGTTTCCTCAGTCAGCAGGACTGGGATTACACACACACACACACACACGCACACACACACACACACATATGCACATACTCATTCACATACCAGTTCTCAAAGCCCCAGGGTCTTGGGGTTTGAAGTAAAAGTCTCATGGTTCTTTGGTGGAACGCAAACATCTCAGTTGTTATTTCTTGTTCCAGCACATGTACCTTGCTGATCCAGGAGAGATTCAAACGACGACAAATGAGTTTTCTTGTTTGAATTACAGTTTACTAACTATTGCAGTGACATGCTAGGCCACCCCCACTACCTCTATATGCCTTTATATGTCTCTGTATGCCTCTTTATGTTCTCAGCATCTTCCATTTGAAGTCCTTCTCTAGCTACATCCTGCAGTTGAAGAAGATAATGACAGGACTACTTTTGTAACAATGTTGCGCAGTCACATGAGAACAATCACTGGCAAAAAGAGTCCTTTAAATGCATTCTGACCTCCTCTGGTTGTTATGATAAAATGTAGACTAGAGCAGCTGCCCACTTATTATAATTTAATTTTAATATCCTGTTCAGTGTTCTTTTTTTCCCAAAGAAGAATATATTTCTTCTTTGCAAGAAAGTCCTGTAGTCAAAGGTTTGGATATGGAAAGAATAATTCTTACTTGTCCTACCCAATCAAATGTATGCAAACCAGTTTAGAGCACAAGGATATGAGGTAAAATCTGGTTTGTGAGAATTAGATGGTCAAACTGAAATTTCCCAGGCAACTTTAACACCAAAAGGGCTTATTAATATTTTCTTATCTGCTCTGGGAGAACAGAGCCTCTTTGTGGGGATAAAATGGAATATTTGTGTGTTGTCTGTCAACACTGAATGCACATTTGCCTTAGGACACCCCAAAATAACATTGGCATGTTCAATGCTGTCTACTGTCTCAGATAAATCAGGAGCATAGTATTACAGCAGTAACTCAGCAGCCGGACAAAAACTTCGACATGACGGACATGCTACAATCCGCACACAGTGGGGGAACGAGCACGTTCACGCTACTCTGGCTCATTAGTGAAAACAAGCACACCCCCATGACAATAACCCAGTAGGGGGAAACAAGCTGGCAACCAGAGCTATTCCCTGGTGGGGGGAGGGGGGGCTCAGAAAAAGATCCCCAGGAGTGGGCTGTGCTCATGGGGGGGCTCAGAAAAAGATCCGCAGGAGTGGGCTGTGCTCGTGTAGCAGTGGTTTAGAGCTCTTCCCTGCAGAAGGCTGAGTAATTCTGCCTCAGAAGTGCCCACCTGCAGAACTGTGTGACAATTGCGTGAATGACTTTATGGGGCCGTGTAAGGAGCTGTTAAGTGTTTTATAGAATTACTTGCAGGGGGTAATAGAAAACGCTTTTAGTGAGCCTCCCAGTTTTTGCAGGATTTTCAACCCACCTATTGTGTGAGAGCGCTAAAATGAATGTGAGCACTAGGCCATTTTAATAAACAGGATATTCAGGACTGTTGTGTTTTCCCCTTGACATCCTTTTGGGAAATTATTGCTCCCTTCCTGTACATATAGTATGAAATTAGCTGTGTCCCCCCTGAAAAGCACGTTACTGCTCAGTGCATAGCCTGCGCCAGCAGCCTCTTTTAGGGAGCAAACTTTGTTCAGAAGTTGGCAGCTATCAGCAAGATAACTATCCAGCCACATAATGGGGCAATTTATGAATTATATGTTTGGATCCAAATGAACTTGTCTGCTAAGGTTGTGAACCTTACTGGGTCTTTTTGTGTGTACAGCAGTATTCTCTGCTTTAGGCAGAGAGATTTATCACTAGCTTCATGATGCTGAAAGCCTAGCAGGACAAAGGATGACATTTCTCTCATGTTCTTCCAAGCACTTAATGCTCCTTGAAACCCTGGTGGATTGTTGGTTCCATGACTGACTCGATCTGCTCTTGTACCCTTCAGGGATTAAACAATTATTCTTATACTGCAGAACAACTGCTACTCTGGAGCCCTTGTTTAGACTTGAGTTCAGTCTGTTTTTATGGGCTCATCGTTATCTGTGTGTTTTGCTTTCTACAAATTCTACTAAGTCAATTTCATCTTTAATAGTATTTCTCCCAATGATATGTTAATATAAACTATGCTCAAGTGCCCACTTTAACAATGTTATTATATTTCAACTCCTTTATTCCTTTGAAAGTTATTAAATACTTTTTAAGGACCTACAAAAATTACATATACAGGTATTTTTTCTCTATGTTTAACCCAATTGAATAAATCAGTCTATTTGTAAAAAGGTTGTTGAATATTGGAGAACTCTGTAAACATACATTAATTACAACTATCTATTGTTTTATTAAACGTTTGTTTTAAACAGTTTTATATATCATGTATTGAATGCCATTTCATAAAAGAATACTTCCCATGTGGATCCAGTAAACCGCAAGTGGTCCACTGTTACATGTCGTGTAGCAGCATGTGGAATGTGTAGTTTGTTTGCGGGGGTAGGGGCCGGAAAGGTTGCATTTCCTTATAATGTGTTGGGGTCCAACACAAGTGCTGCCTGACGAAGCGAGAGGGGATTCTGTTCCTCAAGTGTGTACGTGACTGTTTCAGTTTGTGTTCTGCTACTCTCTGGCAAATACAATCACCGGCTGTAGGCATCACACGAATATACTCACCCCCCTGCTTTTTGTTTCCAGGGCACGAATTGTTGGTGATTAATCTGGTTATGGGGGCAGTGTGTGTGTGTGTGTGTGTGTGTGTGTGTGTGTGTGTGTGGGGGGGGGGGTCACGGCTCATTAAACAGAGGAAGAGGCTCCCAGTCTGCCCAGTGACTGCTAAATGTTGGATATCAAAATGAGACTTTCTCTTTGGGCTCCCATGACAAACCCAACCCCAGAGAGGATTTATTTCACCTGATGGAGGTTTTCCATTTTCATCATATATGTCTACATGCAGAGCATTGTTCTCTCATTCCTTTAATCCGTTTACATGTCATTTATAGTTCCGTCTCAGAGCACTTTTATGTTTCGTGCATCGGCAGTCCTCCAGTTCTGCTGATCCTGCATCAGGTTCCTGTATCAGTATGCTTACTGCATAGTGTTCTTCCTGACTGCAAAGTGGGAAAATACAGTTGCCAGTGGCTGTCTCAGTCCTCCCTTCCCGCTTTTCACCAGCATCTGTGAGCACATTTCAACAAGGCCGCTGGAGATAAAGCTTCCAGCTGTCGTCATCCTCCTTTGAGTAAACCTCAGTAAAGCCTTAAGTTTAACAACCTTCTCTCTTCATTAGGACCATGTTTCCTTCAGACATGCAAAATCTGCAGCCGCTCTGTAACCACACTTGCTATTCACATCCAGTTAGTATGGCACCTAACAAAAAAGCATAATGGAATGGAATGGTAATGGAAAAACGCCTCATGTTTCAATTTACTCACTCGGTCCTGGTAAAGGAGCTACTCTGGCTCCATCTGCAAGAGCAAGTCCCTGGAAGCTTGGGAAGGGTTCTTTCTCCTACAGGAGGAGAGAGCTGGCTGTGCTCTGTGTCCCGGCAGCAGAATGGACTCACAAGAGATTCTAAAAACAGCTCTGAGCACTGGGGATAAGACACACCCCTTCACCCAAGTACCTCCTTCCTAGCCTTAGCCAAGCCAATCCCATGCCACTCTCTTAACCTAAACACAATGAGAGCTCTGGGTTACTGATCGGTGGCGTTAAAATCAAGTATGAGATTGGGGGAGGGGGGGCGTAGGCAGGCTTCTTTCTTACTGCGTGCGAGCACTCCTGGGATACTGTCACTTCAGGTCCTCAGGGAAACTCAATGCTGACTACTGCGATTCTGGGAGACTCACTGAGCCATACTCAAGAGATCAGGGGAAAGAGCGAAACCTTTGAACAGGGAGGTCTTTAGCCAGTCTGTGTAAAACCATCTCCCGGTATCTCGTTATCTCATTTCCTGCAACGTAGAACAGGGGCTCCTTTACTGATCAGATTCAACGGTCAGACACTTTATTGATTTGATTTTTTTCCCATTTTGCTCTCATGACACACATACACTATATTGCAAAAACGTATTGGGACAAAATAATTGAATTCAGGTGTTCCAATCACTTCCATAGCCACGTGTGTATAAAATCAAACATTTGTGAAAGAATGGGTCACTCTCAGGAGCTCAGTGAATTCAAGCGTGGTACCGTGATAGGATATCACCTGTGCTGTGAGTCCATTCGTCTGCAAATTATTCCTCTGTCAGCTGTTAGTGGAATTATAACAAAGTGGAAGCAATTGGGAACAACAGCAACTCTCGAGGCAGTAGTCCACGTAAAATGACAGAGTGGGGACAATGCATGCTGAGGTGTTCAGTGTGCAGAAGTTGCCAACTGTCAGCAGAGTTAACAGTTACAAACCTCCAAACTGTGTGGCTTTCAGATTAGCTCAAGAACAGTGAGTAGAGAACTTCTTGGAATGGGTCTCCATGGCTGAGCAGCTGCATCCAAGCCTTGCATCACCAAATGCAATGCAAAGCGTCAGATGCAGTGTTGTAGAGCACGCCACCACTGGAATTTAGAGCAGTGGAGACGAGTTCTCTGGAGTGATGAATCACGCTTCTCTGTCTGGCAATCCAATGGACGAGTCTGAGTTTGGTGGTTGCCAGGAGAACAGTACTTGCCTGACTGCATTGTGCCAACTATAAAGTTTGGTGAAGGGTGGTTATGCTGTGGGGTTGTTTTTCAGGGGTTGGGCTTGGGCCCTTCATTCCAGTGAAAGGAACTGTTAATGCTGCAGCATTTAAAGCCATTTTGGACAATTCCATGCTCCCGTCTTTATGGGAACAGTTTGGGGATGGACTCTTCCTGTTCTAACATGACTACGCACCAGTGCACAAAGCAAGGCCTATGAGGACATGGATGAGCAAGTCTGGTGTGAAGGAACTTGACTGACCTGCACAGAGCCCTGACATCAACCCAATAGAATACCTTTGAGATGAATTAAGGTGGAGTCTGCGAGCCAGGCCTTCTCATCCAACATCAGTGCCTGACCTCACAAATGCTCTCCTGAAAGAATGGTCAAAAATTCCCATAAACACACTCCTAAACCTTGTGGAAAGCCTTCCCAGAAGAGATGAAGCTGTTATAGCTGCAAAGCTTGGGCTAACTCCATATTAAAGCCTATATATTAAGAATGTGATGTCATTAAGTTTATGTGTGTGTAAAGGCAGGGGTCCCAATCCTTTTAGCAATATAGTGTATGCAAGTGAGAGCAAGCTTGGCAGTGAAGGGCAGACAAATACAGCGGTGCCCATGGAGGTGGGGGCTAAGGACCTTGCCCAAAGGCCCACAGATGTGTCTATTATGCCAAAGCTGGGCTTGAGTCGGGGACCTTCTGATCATAGACCCAGAGGCTTAGCCCGCTGCCCCCAGCAAGCTTTGCAATGAATTATCTATGAGGTGTCCTTGATAACATATGCAAGAAGTTGCACATACCATATGTATGAAAAGAATGTGTGCGGAATTCCTTTGACGGTGTTACATCTATTTGCAGAACACAGCCCAGATGTGCGAGGCAACAAAGCTATTCACTGAGCCATGACACTGTCCCATTCACAAAATGCACTTTCACGTTATCTAGCATTTCTGCTCGCCAATCTGCCTAGAACAACTTCTGTCCGCTACTCCCGCCGCGCAGCAGCGTAGCGTGCGTACTCCCAGCATCCTAGTTCTTTGCACTTGCATATACCCTTAAAATGATGTTGAATAACGACTTACGAACTTTACAAGTTATCAACGGCTGTTTGGAACGTAATTCATTTGTAAGCAGAGGAGCGTCTCGGCCCAGGAATGCATACACTACTAGTCAAAAGTTTTCAGACACCACAGGTTTTTACCACTTTTCCATTGTTTCATAAACTACAGATTTTTTATTCTTGTTATATGCATAGGAAATTTGAGCAAAAGATTATAAATGAAAATATAGGTCAGATACTCCAAATTTCCATTACAATATGGAGAGAGTATGTAACAGTGCATGTCTGATATCCTATTAACTAGTTTTTCTCTCATTGGTGGCATAGCCAAATTCCATTAACCTTAAATGCACTAGTTACTCATTTCATCTCATGAAGCAGAGCAGTATTTAATGTTCCTTTTACAAATGATGGTTCAAATTTTCTCTGTCATTGTAACTACTAGAGGAGGTTATTTTTATTAATCAAATATATAATATTTTCTTGCTAATAAAGGTACTCAAATGGTGAAAATACTGTAAATGCATTTGTTAGCAAAGAATAACTTTTGGCTGGTAATGTATAAACCGACCATTATATCAGTGCTGTCAGTTTTTTTAATGAATATATTTATTGAGTTTCCACTTTTATTTTCACTGTAATACTCAGCTAACAAAGTGGACAAAAACTTTTGGCTGGCAGTGTGTTTGTAAGCCTATTAAAATAAGTGAGGGCAACAACAGAATAGCCGACTTGTGGCAGAAGCTGCTCCTCTGGTTTTCTTCCCTGTACAGCTTTATACTGTTTCACATCTTTAACTTTCAGGAAACAGTTGTGGCCTCGTTCTTCAGATGAATTACTAAGGGCACTTTCCAGAAGAATCTGATTAGTATGTTTGTCAGAAAAATGGCAGATCGGTGTGGGACACCCAGCATGGGCCTCCGCCCAGCGTTTCTGGCCCATTGTAATAACCTAATATGAGACAAGAAATGCGAATAAATCAAACGATAAATGAATTCATTTTCAGCCTTTGTTGTGTTGAGTCAGAAGCGTGGACATATGTATTTGAGGAACATGCATGATCACAGAACAGCAGGAAATCTTAAGAGTCGTAAGGATGCTCTCGGCAGTCATATCATGGACAATGCAACTCAACTTTAACAGAATGTTTTTGCGCTGTTGTCGCCTGGAAGAATAAAACAAATAAAGGAAGCACATGTCAGGGAGATAAATTATCCAGCCCCTCCCCTCCCTGCCCCCCGGGACCTTGCATTTGCTTTTGAGATAAAAGCTTGTTCTGGGTATACAGAGAGACATTTGAGAGCATAGCTGTATCTATGTATTTTAGCTTCTTGTCTTCATCTTTCATAGACAAAATCATGCTACATTTCCTATTCTCTTACTGGGTTCACAATACTAAGTGACACATGAGGCTCTGAATGTATGCTGTAATTATTTTTATTGGCTGACTGCTGAGTTTAAGCACTTAGCCAACATCTCACCATGGTTATTACTCATGTTGCTATCAAGAGTTTAACACCCAAACACAATGCCCTGAATATCTGCATTACACAAAAAAAAACATTAGGTCACCCAGGGCAGGGCAACACTGAAAAACCTTGCTTTAAACATGTATAATATCATACTATGTATGGTATAACTGCATTGAATACATTTTCTGCTTCATAGACAGCCATAAAAAATAGGGCCTGCAGATATATTTATTTTTGTATAGTGAACTAGGGCACTGGCCCAAGAAATTTGAAAATTCCAAAAGTGAGCAAATTATGACAAAGAATAGACATTAAAGCCAACATTAACATGCATGGCAAAAATGCCCAATGGGCAGTGTGATAAAAAGAAATGAGGAATCATGAAGAAGAATAAAGCTCTGGGGAGCATTTTGATGGCCTCAGCTCATGAACGTACTTTACTGAAATGTCTGTAGAGGCTGGTCTGTTGTGGGTCTGCCTATGCAGAGCTTCAACAACAGTGGCAATGAAAACAGATATTAGCAAAGGTGCTGATTCAAAGTGGTTTAAAAAGCTACCAAAACTTGCCTGAATATATAACTGCATGCTCTCTGAGACTGTTAAAGTTAACTCACTCCATCAAAGGAAAATGAAAACTGATAGGAATGAACCGCTTTGCAACACTTCTGTCACACATTACCTGCTTTCCTACCACTAGTACTGCATTTGTCTCCTTTATGACATAAAGGAACAAAGACTCCATAGTGAGAGTGAAGCAGCAAGTTATGTTGAGCTCTGATATTGGATGATTTTTGTGAGAGAACATGAGTGAGTCAATTGATCATAAAATCTCAGCTGTGGATCTTGGTCGACAAACACCAGGAAGAGAAATGTTAGGCTATCGTGCCCCCCTCCCAAGAGGTGGAGTGGCACTATTTTCATGATTCTGACACGCCAGATGATTTTCACCAGTATAGAGTTTTTGCTGGATATTTGAGGTGATAGTCTGCAGCAGGAACTCAGAATTCACATGAATCAATAACACAGAAGTGTTCCATACACTGTTCTAAATATTCTCTGCACTTAGAGGTAACTCCAGTGGAATAAACATCACATTTTCCATTGTCTGTCACCTATGGAATTTTTACTGGAAATAAAATCTCTCTCTTCAGGGGGGGGGGGATACTTCAATTATTGGTAGGTTTAGGAAAGCTTTGATATGCTGCTGGGATGGCCCCTGGGTACCATGATGGCCCCTGGGCAGCATGATGTCTCAATGGGCACCATGATGGCCCCTGGGCACCATGACGTCTCAATGGGAACCATGATGGCCCCTGGGCAGCATGATGTCTCAATGGGCACCAAGATGGCCCCTGGGCACCATGGTGTCTTAATGGGCACCATGATGGCGCCCGGGCAGCATGATGTTTCAATGGGCACCATGATGGCCCCTGGGCAGCATGACATCTCAAGGGGCACCATGATGGCGCCTGGGCAGCATGACGTCTCAATGGGCACCATGATGGCCCCTGGGCAACATGATGTCTCAATGGGCACCATGATGTCTCAATGGGCACTATGATCTCCCCTGGGCAGCATTATGTTTCATGATGTCTCAATGGAAACTTAATTTTATCCAGATCTCTGACTGAAATTAAAAAATGTTTGATTACTTATGGTTAAGGTTAGGGCTGATTATGGGTTAGTTAAGTTGTCATTGCTGCATTACTGGGATTGGGGTTCTCGACATTTTCGTAAAGGTCTGCTCTGATTGAAGTTTTTGCATACAGGAAATTGTTGGCCTGTTGTGTACAGAGGTCAAACCTCCAGTGACTGTCAGCTAACTATAACAGACGTAGAAGACAACAGAAAAATGGCATATCTAAGAATCCACATGGAAACAGTCATTGGAAATGTTTACCAGAAGTATGAAATCTTATAAGAACAATGTCTATAAACCAGATACTTCCATGTGAAGGTGAAGAATCCACATTTTTAGATAGTATTGTGATCACTTTGTTGTGCAGTGATGACCAACTGTAGTTTAGCAATGCATTATGTACTGGTGCATCTGATGAATAAAAATGAAATAGCATTTTATGCAGCTTTTTGTGTCTCTTGCTTTAACACCACTAGTTAACATAAAACCAAAAACCTAAGTACTAAATCAAAAAAAGGAACTGAATAGTTCTTCCACCATTGTGTCCACCAGCAGTTCATAAATGCACTGCGTGCCGATGTTTTATCCTGCTTGTCATTTCAAATTCTGTTGTGCATTTCAGAATTGCTTTTGTCTCAGTTTTGCATGAACAATAACGTGTGTACACTTACATTATTCATAAATGTGTAGTTCCTGACTGTCCTTATCAACGTTATTATACACAAGTTATGTACGGAAACCAAATGATATTCTTAGAAATAATTTATGATTACTGAACTGTTCCCAGGTATATGCATTTGTACTGTAAACAAGATATACCCAAGTACGTTGTTGGACGTAATAATTCAGGGACTGCGCTCCAACTTATTGTGGTCAGTTTTTATGGATCAGTGTTGCTTATAGTTGACAATTTGTCCAAATAACGATCTCTGGCATCCTTGCTGAGTTTGTTTTTATACAGTAACCTCTCATTGCTTCTCTTTCTACAGTTTTATACCCTTAAATGCTATAAAAGTAACTCAAGATGTTTGTTTTTATTGTACTGCTCACTGTATCGATACCTTTAAAATGGCATTTTGGTGACATAAGCACACTGACAAAGAATGATCGATCTGGTAATTAAGCAAGATTTTTTTGTGACAGCCTGATATGAGTGTGTGTACTTATATTGACAACTGAAGCAAAATATATGAGGCCGACCTGCCCAATGGACTGTGAATTCATGCTGAGCTACTGCAATGCATATAATGCAGCATTAGTGCTTCTTTTCGTTCTCATTTGCAGCTTGTTGTGCTGTTGCAGCAGTACAACTCTTCACGGGAAAACTTAAGTATGAGCGTATTTCACCAATGCTGCCATCCGATCACTGGCTGCCTGGGAAATTTAGGGTTCAGTTTAAAAATGTATCGCTTGATGGTTTGGCACGATCTCATCACGATGTGCTGCTTGTTCCTCAAGATCTGCTTAGGTTACAGCTCAATCCGAGTTTACACTTGGAAGGGATCGTGCCTTTGCAGTAGCTATGCCCAGAGTATGGAACAGCCTGCCCTTAAAGCTCAGGTCGGCACACACGGTAACTGCCTTTAGCTGCAGGATAAAAATGGTCTCTTTTATCCAGTAGCATGGCATGCCTGCTATTGGTGTTTACGTCTTCATTTGTACTGGTCTAGCTTAATGTTAAAGAATCCAGTCCAATATGCTAAGCTCCAGTGAGGATGGGGAAAACAAAGTGTCAAACATTCTGATTCAGTCTTATAATTTATTATCAGACCTCACTGCAACGACACAGCAGATATAAGTGTTTTGGGAAACGGATGGATAATCTGAACCCAGAAATCCCAGAGAAACACATACTTCCGCAAGTTCGTTTAGATAAACGAGCTCTGACATCAGTTGACAGCCTAAAAAGAGACATCAAATAAACTGAAGTTCAGATCATTAAATCATTTAGAAAGATAATTTTTTCAGCTTCTCTTACTCCACATTGGAAGTGAGGCGTTAAACCCTTGCAGGGGGTGACTGGTCACCCTTCTGACCCTAACATTCACATGCCACCAGTGAGGATGGTGAACAGCAGATCTGTAATTGACGTTAATGACACTCTTATTGTAATCGACCATTTCAATCCCAGCAAAGCCTTAACACTTTATTTACAAATGTGTCTAGCTAAGAGTCATTTTAAAGTCCTAATCTGTTTTAACCTGTATTCCAAGCCAGGGTCAACAACCAGCCCACGTCATCCCAAAGACAACTATTTTTTTTACTAGACTTGTCTCAGTTTGAAACACAACTCACATCCCCCATACTACTGTAGCTTCTCATTGTTGACCTGCAGGTTTTTGCAACGTCATCCTGAAAACCAGAGTTTCTTTCAGGTTCAGTATGACACAGTTGCATTGCGGTTAGATGATGAGAAGAAGCATATGTGTTTACGTGTTATCTGATTTACACCATGAGGGCCTTTTAATTAATCTTTGTTCTGGATGTCAGAGTCATTATGATCACCAGTGAGCGACCTAATCTGTTTGCTCTGCAGTTAATATTCTACACTTATACAGTTACTCGTGACTATGACGTGCTCCTGACCACTGACTCCTGTGATTTGTGTGGATTTATTTTAAACAGTGTTTTTCTCATAATTGGAGACTTTTTTTTTTCTATATCCGTCCACATGCCTGTGGTTTTGATGTGAGTGTTTAATGTGTGCCTTGCCAGTATTATACACCTAAACTCTGAAGAACTTCACCGCTGACTGGAACTGACGTGAGAAACCTATTGGATCCCGGCCTCCACGTCACAGGTATGACTCACTGGTCCTGTGGGCGTAAGTTCGTCTACAATCCTGTCTTTCTATTTAGGTCATTTCAAAGAAATTTTCAGCTGATAGCAATAGCAATTCTTATGCTTGTCCCTGGTTCCATTTCACTTTGTGCCCATAGTAAGCAACTATAAGTGGGGTCTTTGTGAATTTGCGATGCTATGATTAAAATTCCTAGATTAATCCAAACTCTCAAAGCATCTGACTTATGAGTAGCCTCAAGATATTTCTTTAGCTGATTCTATGGTATATGAGAAGCTTGGTCACCCACTCAGCATTGTCAGTCCTCTTAGAATCAGAGAAACCATCCAGAAGGGTCACATATTCCTCACTTTGTTCCTAAGAAGTCAATGCTGGCCAGTTATTTTCTGATCTGTTCTGTATGGGCACAGCATGACAGACAGACTGAAGATTTTAATATTTTCATACTGTTGCAGTTACTCAAAGAAATTATAAAGAAAAAAATTGCAATTTACAACAAAAGTCTGGTCGATTTTCAAATATCGCTTAAATAATCATTTTTGTGAGTGTTAACAGTGAGCCGGTATTGCTAAGCTCATCTGTTGATTGCAGTTGAGTTATAAATATTAAATGAAAGATATTATGCCTTGTAACACTGTACTACATAAACAGTGGCAGAAAATGGATGGCTGGATGGATGGATGGATAGATGGATGGATGGATGGATATTATTAAATAAATATGAGTGGTGATGCAGAATCTCAGTGGGTAACCCTGCAGTTTCACATCTACAGTCTTAGAAGTTCAATCCTTGACCCCCAGCTCCAAGTGCCTCTGCAGTACCTGTATGCACTTGATGAATTCTCCCGGGTAGGTCCTCTGTGTTCTGACAGAGACTCTTCTAGGATGTGTATAAACATAAACCTGCTTGAACAGCAAAACTGATGGTGAGTCTTAAACGTTAAAAAATGTAACCCTCTTTCAAAGCTTCGGTCCAGTAAAGTGTACACAGTAAAGTGTTCTGACAGATGAAGGGAGGAACGATACAATTTAGGAGGCCCATACAAAGCATATTGGCACACAAATGGTTATCTTTCAATTGGTGTAAATAAATAGTTTTTACTGTTGTGACCACATCAGGAAACCTTCTCTCCTTCCTGTCATGTCTGTGTCACTGCTCTCCCCCCCCCCCACACCTCCCACATGCAGCTTTGCTTTCAAAAATTTCTCACACTGAGGTCTTTTGGTGTTGATGTTTTTTATTCCGTCGGCCCTCTTCCCAACACTGGGTGCAGGAATCGCAGAGAAATACTCACAGTCCTGTTTTGCAGCCCCGTCTCTTCAATTCCAGATGGTCCACAGGTGGGCTATGCTGACGGCTACGGAAGATGTTATTGTGCATTACATAGATGTAGTAGAAAAAAGCAGGAGAATTTTTATTTGAGATGTGATATCGAAAAGTATTTTACTGAAGTTCACATGGTAAGTTAAGGGCAAGCACATAACAAAAAAAGATTTAATAATTATTTCATAAGAAAAAGAAAAGAATTTCTGACACAGAAAACCATGCACATAATTGTCAAATATGTATCTTTTGTGTTCATCACCAAACACCCAGCTAAGGTGATTTATCTGTAGGGTGCACAGTAAACCACTTTAGTCCAGCCATAAAGCCACAGACTCATATTACCTCCACCGCATCCCCAGTGAGTCTGCTAGCAGTCAGCAGTGTTTGCTTCTCCTGCTCCAGTGTGCCTGGCCAGGGCACCTCTGTGGTGGAGTTTCCCAGTCATTAGCTGGCCAATGGCGAGTGCGCTGTGAACATGGACGGCGAGCATGCGTCAAGATCGCTCATCACATGCCCCAATCGCCGGAGTGCTGCATTATCCCGGCAAAGCCATTAAGAGTGATCCACCTCTCCCACACATCTAGCACCTTGTACTCCACCAAAGCCAACGCCCGCAGCTGTGTCCCCCTGCCTTGCAAGTCGCTTGACTTTAATTAAAGATGGTGCTTGTTAGCCAGGCTTTCACGCACCCGGTTCCCCGTGGAAGTCATTAAAGGAGACACTTCAATGGGCAGGGTCAATCCCCACATACGTCAGCCTGTGCTGGGGGGGTAGGTAGTGATGCACTGAGGTGGTACCGCCTTGTGGGAAATAGTACCGCAGGGCACATGGGGGGATACATCTTAACTGTGTAATGTAGTGGAGAGAAGCCTTTGGAGCCTTCGTTGCATGCGGAATTGTATGTGTGCACGGATGTGAATTATTCTGTGCGTGCCTTTCCGTGACTCCTGGTTGTCTCACAGGCCTATGTGCTGCTCTTACACCTTCTCAGACCCCTGTAGTGCACCTGCAAGAAACAGATTTATCCATGAATTCATGTGTTTCATTCGGAAGGTAAAGCTTGGCAGATTGTATACGATCTGCTGAATTATTTTGTAATAGAGAGTAACGCAGCTGTTGGAATGCAGGAGGACTAAATGTCTTAGAGATGAAACAGGACAAGAGAAGAGTCAGTGAGAGGGTTGTGAAAGTAGCAATGCACTTTGAGGAATGAGGAAATTGTGAGTAGGTGAGTTGGACACACAGAGGGATATAGGTTTAGACAGGTGAGGACGGGAGGAAAGTTAAGTAGTTTGCCTGAGAAAAAGATGGATGATCAAGTCAGTCAGAAGAGGAGGAGGAGTGAAAACTAGCTGCTTGCATTACGTCGACAACAGGGAGCGAAGATTTGAACTGCTAGAAATCAGTATCCGTGTTGCTGAAGTAATTGGGAAAATAGAGCGAGAAAAGGATTAGTACTCCTGGCCTTTGCTCATAACCTTATGAAATCATGTCCTTGCTGAGAACTGTGAAGTGTGTCAGCCATTGTGTGTGTGTGTGTGTGTGTGTGTGTGTGTGTGTGTGTGTGGGCAGGGGCGGGGTCTGAACATCAAGGATGGGAGTAAATGTTGATATGAGAATGATCAGCAGTGTAAGGGGATTACAGTGGAAATGGGTGCCAGTCTCCACCGTTAAATTAGGATTGATCAGTTTGCAGTGCTCTGAAATGTGTAGTGTTCTGAAATTCAATCTTTTCCACCCACCAACAAAGAAACGCTCCTGAGAGCTGAGGGTTGAGTTCTGCAGGTATCTCAGCCAGGTCAGAGTGAGCCGGGGAATATTAACATTCTCCTGGAGCGATTCCGTGTGTCTGTGTGTGTCTGTTTGTGTGTGCGACAGGGGGCCTCACATTAAAATTTCAGTCATCCCTCGACATGCCCGAGTCCTCTCGAGGAGAATCATCATCACTTTGTCAGTTGCTTTGTTCATTTCTTTGCGCGCTGCCTGCCTGTGAAGAAGCTGCGCAGTGACTTGACAGCGTGGTTCGACATCCCCCGTGAGACACTGCACTCTTCCCGGCTTGTTTAATGAAGAAGTCAGCATGCAGACATGTCTGCCGTCGTGTCCTAAGAGCGGCACGTGTGCGTCAGTACCGTTATCCCTGTTTTCTGCTGTTAAACAGAGAGGAGAAGCTCATGGATACAGCTGTGATACGTTGCCAAGGACTTCAGAGAGCCAGACAAGCACTCAGGCTGGGGTTGGCACGCTGATTTGAATACAACATGACAAAACCCATCACGAATGTTTAGTACCCGCCCCCCTCCTGGAACCTTTAAAAGCTGCCAGCTTCAGACAACAAAAGCCAAAATAACAGGGTCCATATGAAACACCATCAGTAAATCACACTGTCCTGTCATTCCTGTAGGCCAGTATATGTTCCCACTTTGTGCACACTTCCAAAATATTCATTACGGACCCATATTATCACATTATTCATCCACTAAAATTATAGCCCAAAAATACTTAGAGAGGAATGTAATGATTTATATTTTCAGCTTCATGCGGGAAATAAAGCAACTATAATTTTGAAATCTTTAAAGTTGCTACATTCCATGTGCTGGCTTATGTTCCCCATATCCTAAATATCTGCCTAATTTTTTTCAACATTTGGCATCAGATAACACTGATTCCATTGTTTGAAATTTCTATATTTTCCTGGTGGAGACATCACCCACTATTACGGATATTCATTCACACAGAAATTTGTGGGGAAAGTAGTTTGAGGGAGGAGAAGGGGGGGATTAGTTGAAGGCTAACATTTCTTTATTTTCAGATGTGTGCTGTTTGTGTCCTGGTAGGATTTGAACCATAATATTTGAAAAAAGCAAGAATGATTATGCCAGTACCTGAAATCTAAGTTCCTTAAAAACTGAGAACTACTAATCTCTACACACCAGTAAGCTCTTACAGTAGTACCCTAATGCATACACCCATGTTAAATTACTATCTATTCATTTACACCCCTACTTAAAAAGAAGCCTTAGCATGTATCGTCTATGTTATTAAATCAATATTCACCAACATGAACTCCCACTGTTAAATCAAGGTTTGTACTGTACATCGTAGGTGGGGCAACATCAGATAACACGCTCATTCATCTACCTGCGCTCAATTACAAGCAATGCCGAGCAGAACTATGTTTTGCCTCTGATTCAGATCAAATGCGTAGATGTCACTGTACTTTTCAATAATTCGATCTGCAGCCCTGAAACCAAAGTGGCTGTCTTGCTTTCGTCCTTCTCCATCATTTTATTTATTCCATATCCCAAAGAAAATTCCCATTCCGTCTACCCCTCCCATTTCACATTTCATTTGCCGCCGCAACCATGAGCAAGTGTTCGAGAGAATTCCAGTGACAGTTTTTTCATAGAAAGGAGACTTGAAAAGAGAATGGCTGACCATGCAAGAAAAGAGATGCTTCGTACGCTTCGGGCTTTCAGCAATCTTCCCAGCCTGTTCTATTTTCTCAGCTACCTCTGGGCATCCTGCTCGTCTTCTTGCCTTTCTCTAATTGAATCTGATGGCCCCATCTCCCATATCACTTCTTCTTATGTCTGTCTGTTTAGGAACCTTTGCGGGATTAAAAAAAAACCCATCAAATTGAACCCATGGAGTATAAGGCATGGCTCTGTGATTTCTGCTACAGCCCAAGGGTACCTGAGATTGGGTTTGAATGCCAACCCAAAGGAATTCGCTGTACTCTGCCAAGGAGTGATGAAGTTTTATTCAAAACTTGATCCATTCGTACAGGTGTGGATCTATTATCCTGATCTGATGCAAGCCCGTATCTTTACGTTTAAGTCAGTGATTGCAGACGAGGAGATTTCTGCTCCTGTACTGAAAGAAACATGCAGACTGAAGGTGAAAATGTGATGTTTGAACTGCAGACTTTTCCTTGGCGGTAGGTTTACACCCCTGAGTGTCTAGCTGTTGTATTACTAAACACTAATCTGTTAATATACAATACAAAACATGGGAAATATTGATTTGTGTAGCTATTGATCTGAATTACTCAGTCAATGGACCAGTCTGCCTTATCAACCACCTTTCAGTTCAGTTCAATTTTATCTGTACATTTTCACAACATTACACCTCAAAGTGCTCTACATTATCTTTGCCCAGTTCCTCCAGAGAGCAAGCCAGAGGTGACAGTGCCAAGGAAATAAACTCCCTAGTAGAAAGAATCCCTGGGAGGAACCAGAATCAACCGAGGAGCCAAACCTCCATGGGCAGGCAGTGGAAGTTAAATTAACAAAGTCCTGATTTATACAAACCGAATTGTTAAAGCAGCTAAAATTAAGGTGTAAATGCAAGGAGATACAGATTCTGATGTCTGAGCAGGGAGATAATGGTGATTCTTCCAATGTCAGGATGAGCTGTGTTGCAGTACAGGCTTCAGAGGCAGGAGGGCAGGCAGGCAGAAAGATATCACAGGTAGTAGGGGCATCGCAGGATGCATGGCAGGAAAAATATCATGGTATTTTGATTTCTGAGTCTCCAGGCAGCAAATTCCAAGAGGGATAAAAAAAAAAAGTATCAGCGAAAGTAGAGGAGTCTAGAGACAGTGCTAACAGTCTTGTGAGTGCAATATGCTCCAGCAGATATTAATTAGAATTAAGTGATCAGTGTTAACACACCACAGCACAATGTGTCTGCATTTATTCCATATGTGATGTCATGACATAGCAGGGGGCAGCTAATTCAGCAGGGCTGGGGGTGGTATCTTGCTCAGGGTACCTCAGGGATGCCTTGCTGGTACCAGGTTGTGATGCTGCCAGACACAATACAACCCTCATACAACTCGCCTTACCTGCTTTAATTGAATGGAGTAAGATATGGCAGCATAAGTAGGAGGGAGAGGCGGGTGGGAACACAGGCATGGGGAGTCCCGGAATATCCAATTCCACAAGGGGGAGTGAAGCCAGACTGATAGTTCAGTTCATCCAAATCAATGGCACCGATCCCCACCCAGCTCTGCACCTCACACTATAGGCCTAACTGTGGGTGTGTAGTCAGCTAGAGGCTAAAATAATAAGCCACACTATGTTTTTAGTCTGGTCTTGAATATTGAGAGTGAGCCTGAATCTCACACATCTGCTGGAAGGCTATCCCACAGCCGCAGAGCTCTGTAGGAGGATACTCCGCAGCCTGCCGTAGTTCCTTCTAGTCTAGGTACTGATAGATATCCTACTCCTTGAGATTAAAGCAGCTGAGCGAGTTGCATGGGAGTTGCTGTACCACCCTTGACTGCAAAGCTTTGCAGAGGGTGGTCAGATCAGAGCAGCGCATCACCAAGCCTGAGCTGCCAGCCATCGAGGGCCTCTCCAGCCAGCGCTGCTCTCTGATCCCAGCAATCCCAGCCTCAGGCTTTACACGCTGCTGTCGTCGGGCAGGCCGTACAGGCAGAGCCAAAAAGGTAGGTTTTTATCCACGGGCCAATCCGGCTATTGTATTGCTGATACTAACATTAACACACGCACTTATATTTGTTTGTTTATTGTTTATTAAACAACCCCATACCATTATCCCTCCTTCACCAAACTTCACAGTTGGCACAATGCAGTCAGACAGGTAATATTCTCCTGGCATCCACCAAACCCAGACTCATCCATCAGACTGCCAGACAGAGAGGCGTGATTCGTCACTCCACGGAACACATTTCCACTGCTCCAGGGTCCAGTGGCAGCGTGCTTTACTCACTCCATCCAATGCTTGGCATTGCTGCCCAGCCATGGAAGCCCATTCCATGAAGCTCCCAGCGCACAGTTATTGTGCTGGAATTAATGCCAGAGGAAGTTTGGAACTCTGCAGTTATTGAGTCAACAGAGTGTTGGCAACTAATACGCATCATGTGCCTCATCGCGTATCAACCTTGTATTGTTACTTTACATCGTCTGCCACTTTGTGGCTAAGTTTCTGTTATTCCTAAACACTTCAATCTTGAAATAATACTGCTTACAGCTGACTGGGACTGTGCAAAGGTGACAGCACAACACTTGAATTCACCAAGCTCTTCAGAATGACCCATTCTTTCCCAGTGTGTGTAAACCTGATTGCATGGCAAGGTGCATGATTTTATACACCTGTGGCAATGGATTTAAATGAAACAGCATCACCCAATTTCTACTGAACTTTCCCTGTCAGATAGCCACCCTGACATTATCTTGAAGTATAATATTGGGGATTTTTCCCTGGATGATGGTAAGCTGTCCGAGCCTTGTGACAGCAAAGCAGCCACAAATAATGATGCTCTCTTCACGGTATTCCATGTTGGTATGCAGCACCCTTTCTAACCCATACACAGTGCTATGTCGGGTTCTTCCCAAAAAATCACACCTTAGTTTTATCAGTCCACAAAATATTTTTCCAGGAGTATCGCATCGTATCGAGACCTTTGATGAACTTCAAGCACTTAGCAACGATTTTCAGCTATGATATCCTGCCATGGACACCATGGCTTGTTCAATATCTTGCATGTGGTAGACTCATTTCCACTGCTTTCCAGCTTCATGCAAATCAACAATTCTTGATCATAGGTGTTCTGGTTCACATCAGCAGATGCTTCTTGTGAATAGCAAACCCATAATGTTTGACGCTATTTATAAGTCAAAGTAACTCTAACCCACACCTCCAATGTCATTTCATTAATTGTAATCCTGGTTTGCTTAAACCTAACTGTCATGGTAATATTCCCATAGCTTAGGGATACACATGTGTTTTCCAATGTAGATGGTGAATGTTTGAAAGATGTATTCAACATATACAAGAATAATACAATAATTTGTGTGATTAGTTAAAACAGAATGTTTATTATTATAACTTAGATACAAATTAGACCAAATCTTATGACATTTTTATTTATAATAATGCAGGTAAAGGTTTATATACTTTTTTGTCACTTTATATAGTACTACTAGTCAGTGGATTTCTATTCATTGTTAACTGACATGTTTGTGCACCATACTTTTCCATTGTGTACCTTCATAACTTGAACAGTAATTTATTGAACTGGGCACTGGAACACTGAAACCTTGAAAATGATAACATTCTCATTAAAACTGTTAATGTAACTTTTTTTTTAAAATATGGACATTGATTTGCATATGATTGCAGATCAATGCCTTTGATCCTTCAGACAATAAAATTGGGGTTAAACACAAAGCTTCCTTCCACTTCTAGGATAATGGAGAGCTAGGCTTTCTCATGTCACTGATTATGGGTGCAGTGCTGCATCTAGGAAGCAAACTAATACTTCTGTAATATTGGCATAATTATTTGGCATGGACATTCAATCATTTAACATTTGACATTGAAATATTGTTTTATGTCCCGTAATGTGTCAGTCACTATAGCTATAAGGTGGATTCAGGTTCTGTCCAACAAACACCCCCCCCCCCCCTCAGGTTCAAGTTGTGTGTGTGAATTGGCAGCACTCTGGTAATTCTTATTGCTTCAGGCAATCAGCAACAGATACAGAAACTGACTGGAGACCTGAAGCTAAGGGAATTTATTTAATTAAACCTGTCATTTCCCTCCTTTTTTCTTCCCAATGGTGTTACTCCTCCTCCTAAGAGAGGGATGCCTGGTGGAGACTGTAAGGTTCTGTGAGCTGGCGGCTGATTCTGTCAACAATTAAATAATAACATCAATTTGTTATGATTTAATACATCATTGCATGACATGAACTAATCCACGTGAAAATGTGGAGGCAGAAATCCACCATAGGCTTTTGTGAAGCCATATATATATACAATCCATATTCCAATATCTTAGCCTGGATCGGGTTTCAGGAAAGCATGAAGATGATTTCATTCCTAAAAGATTCACTATCCTGTCATCTCTTTATCATTATTTTGATGATATTATTGTCTGTGTTGACCCAAAATGATGGTGGGGTACATAAGAATCATTACTTAGAAGAAACATTTAAGTGATTTAGAAATCCTTCATAAATCTTTCACTTCAAGTATTTGCTGGATCAGGCCAACAAACATAGGGTCCACTGTAAAGGAGCCTTTATTGCTTAAAATCCCCAAAATTAAGGCTTGTCCCTGGAGAGAGTCATACTCAGAAACAGCATGTTTCTTAGAAGCTCTGCATGCAGCCCAAGTTGTTGAAATGGTTCCAGAGACACCAGGTGCACACGTGACAGCCATCAGGAGCTCCTTAGTGCAAAGATAATTAAATGGGGATTCCACCAAATTCAGTAATTTTATTGTTTCTCACATTTACTACGACGGGAAAGCATGCAGAGGAATGCATATTGTGCTTTTGTAAATAAAAAATAAGCCTCTTTGTTTCCTGGGATTTGGACCACCGCCTTTGTTCCCAAATTCATTCGATTGCTTTGCCCCATTTTAGCTTTCTCCTTTTTTAATGGCAGCAAAAAACTTCAGCATTGGCAAACAGTATAGACTAACTTTTGATTTTTAACTTCACACATGTAAACACCAGTGGCGCATGGTGATTCTTAAAATGGGGGAAGCACACAGTCAGCGGTTGGCAGTATAATCTCAAAGACCTTTTTTCACTTATTTTAATTAGTCAGTTACTTAAATGTAATTTGTGCTCCTTTATTTTTTATAAGAAATTATCTACTACCCTGCCATATCAGCATGGCTCCTTCTCAAGTGAACTGACCACAGACAGCTTAGTTAGTAATTACCAAACTAGTCAAAAATCACTGAACTTTCACCGACAATTAAACAATCAGACTTGATAATTACTTTATATGTTTATATTCTTTACAAATGTCAATGGCAAACGATGACATGAAATGATAAACTGTCATTCTAGTTTGCAACAAACTGCTTCTGTGCCTCTGCATATGACAGCATGAATGAATACCGTGAGCCAACACCTCAGACGGCATGTGAAGCTTCTCAGTCGTGAGCATTAGTGTCATTGTTAGTTTATCCTGTCTTGTTGAGATATCTCCCAATTACCATATAGGGGAGCCTGGCTTCTGAAATATCTGACTGCAAGTATATCTGTTCAATCAATATTGCCTAAGCAAAACCTATGCATGAGGCTCTCATAGGCTGTGCCACAGTTCAGGGCTGCAGTCGTATATGGCTGTATTTGAAAGGGCGAATGCGTCACAGCAACGCGACAAGCCTGTCCCGTTTCAAAGGCTCCTTCAAATGCAGCCCAGAAATGCGTCCTTTTCTCAAGCTGTGAAGGATCTACCTGATGGATCTTTCATGGCCTCTCCCAAGATTTATTGCGTGGATCTTCAAAGAATGTAGTTGCTCGCGTCCTTCGAAGGATGCAGCCCCTAAATTGAAACACAGTTATAGACTCTGAGTGAAGCATGATATCCAGGCACATCATCAAAACATATAGCTTTAGTCTATTCTCCATTTAGACAAGGCATAAGAATCTTCCATACTTTTACTACCATAATATTCCATTACTTTTAATCACAAATAAAATGAATCTACACTGATACCTTCACTAATTCAATTATTTTAACAATTTTATGGGGGAAGCTGACCATCCCATGTAGTCTTAGAGCAATCACTTGTGGTCTACATACATTGATGTTAGAAAAACAGGAATATATACATTTGATATTTGATAATGATATCAGAGAAATATTGATAAGCTACACTGCCCCCCCCACCCCTAAAGATGAAATATTGACCAATATTGCAACAAGGTGAACTATCTTTGTTAGTCAATGACTTAGTTTTCTACTAAATATAATCTTCACTAATCTTCATGTCAACAACAATGACCAACAATGGAATAGAGCATGAGCAGCTCCATATATTCATATGATGAGATTACAACAAGAGGCAGGTGTGGGCTATTAAAATAAATCAAACACTAAAACAAGAGGCAGCAAGGAACAGGTGAGGGTCGTTTACGATTAACCACACACTAGGAGGTACAAGAAACAAGAATTACCAAACTGAACTAAATTCACAAAGGGACAACTAAAATCAAAGACATCAAACAAGCAATACAGCAATAGAAACACATGATGTAATTAAGACAAAACAGTTCTGGGGCAGAAAATGCAAAACATCCAAAATGACTGGCCAGTTCAAACCCATGATGGTAAGGATACATGGTTTTTAGCCACATGCTCAGCCCCTTCAGTCAAGTGGCAGCCCAGGAAGCAGGGGAAACACTTGGGACCAATACGTACTAAACATATGAAAGGATGGGATGGCCACTGACACCTGCTGGTCAGCTGAGGAAACAACAGACAGAAAGGGACAAGACAAGGACTGATGCTGACAGGAGGTACCTTAATGGAGGTACAAAACAGGAAGTAACTATATAATGTTGTAAAAAAATGCCTATATATTGAAATAGATTAGGAGATAGTAGGAAAAAACAATACTGAATACAATGAAGCAACTGAATTCCCCCTGCTTCTAACACATAATTACTGAATGTTTATATTCAGATTTTCTTTTTTTAGTTTCCCACCCTTAGCATAACTGTGCTTCCGAATAATGGTGAAGTTAAAGAATTTGCTAAATCAGTTACATGCATGCGATTATACGGAGCTGAAACAGTCCCTCCCCCTCCACCCCGCCTGACCACCTACATCATCCTCATCACTTACAGTTTATGTACTGGGGAAAGTACCCACTGAGTTCATTAAAACAGCAGTATTGATGAAAGACAGCAAACGACAGATGTGGCTGTAAGGATAATGAGTGGGAAATGACCGAATCAATGCAAGCTGCTTAAAAATGCCTCACGCTCACCCATAACCACAGTTATTAGTTATTACAGTTTTTCTCAACTGCTTTGGCTCATTTCATAAAACATACTTAACATTCTTATGACAAGTACATTTCTCAAAATAGTTTATACATACAGCACGACAGTATGGTTTAGCACCCAAAACAATTGACTCATGTCTCAAAAGTAACTGATTCTATCAATGCCACTAAAAAGTACCTTTGTCATTGTTTAGACAGTTGATCATTTGCATGCATGTACTAAAACATTTGCAATTTATGTGAAACAATGAGAAATTATGTACTGCTGAGCATAATTGACATCGTGTTGGGGGGACTTCATTGTGTGGAAGTGACACACGTTGTTTTGCAAATGTTAATTATCATTTCATAAATGTGTCACAGCAATCGACAAGGACCGTAAATTCATTGTGGACTGGACGGACAGAGATGAAAGGGCAATCTGATTTTGCACAGCAGCATCAGCCCACAAAGTGTTTCTCTCTCCACATTCTAGACACAAGTGGATTTTGGTATTATGAATAATTTACAGTTTTGCTTGATTGCTTTGCCACATTTCTCATTTTCCTTAAACAAGTAGTTGCTTTTGGGATATGCCTTTTGCTAGTTAACTATACTGTTATGCTACATGCATAAAATGTTTCTTGATATTCACTTATAGACATCAGAATGTTAAGTACACTCAACAAAAATATAAACGCAACACCTTTGTTTCTGCTCCGATTTTTCATGAGATGGACTTAAAGATCTA
>JABFEA020000110.1:24401846-24419410 GCA_019775915.2 Cyphomyrus plagiostoma
GATCTTTAAGTCCATCTCATGAAAAATCGGAGCAGAAACAAAGGTGTTGCGTTTATATTTTTGTTGAGTGTATGTTTCTTGAACCATGTCAAAACAATAAAGAAAAACTGTAATCATTTAATACTAGATGACTTTGCATTTACAGTTTTTCCTCAGTTTGCTAACCACAATAATCAAAACAGAAGCCACAATCTCAACACACTCAACACAAACTTCACAACAGTTACATAGTTAGCAAAATTACATTAAATGAGAAAAAAATACCTTGCCAATCAAATCAATATGTTACAAAACTCACTCAAACAGTATGACAATAGTGCAAACAGTGGTCAATTATGCCATGTAATGCTTGTTGTGTATTATTGTGCTTACGATAATTCACCATACATCCATCATGCTTACACAGATGGATCAACTGAATGAAATGCAAGAATGAAAACATGGCCACAACCACAGTAAAACAAAGTTGCTTATTTCAGGAAACTAAGAAATTATAAGCAATAACCCAAATACAAAGATGGTTGTGCTTTTTTGCTTCATTGCCTTTGATCAATCCTCTGCCCAATATTTGGCTAGGATCACATTAAATATTGTCCCTCGTAGTGACATGGGAAATACCTCTGGGTATGCCAGACCCAGCCTTGGCAATGTGATGCTGTGATTGCCCTACATGCCTCAGTCATAGCATCCAATAGCGGCATTTGGTCATAAGGATGGTGCTCATAAACCTTCCATCTTCCAGCAGAAAAAAAAAACCTCAATAGGATTGAGGAATGGAGAGTACATAGAAATGCAGAGATGAGACCTCAACCAGCCCCTCACTGCAGAACAGCAATGGAAATTAACTTTGTCCCATACAACCACATAAATGCAATAGGGCCTATGGACCTCAGCATCTTGCTTCCCATTGGACCTCAGAAGTTGTCTGTAGAGCTCATCAAGGAATAGTCAAAGTTTGGAAGAGTTATATAGCCCAGCTGTTGGGACATACAATATATGGACAAAAATATTGGGACACCTGGCCATTACACCCGCAGGAACTTTTATGACATCACATTCTAAATCCATAAACGTCAGAACAGAGTTGGTCTCCCCTGGAGTTTGTACCAAATGTCTTGGTATGCATATCAACACATTTTAGATAATTCTACGCTTCCAGCTTTCTGGGGACAGTGTGTTGCTTTTGGGTTCAGTGTGCATTTGATTCTTTATGACTGTGCCCCAGTGCACAAAGCAAGATCTATAAAGACATGCTTGGGCAAGTTTGGTGTGGAAAAACTTGACTGGCCCACACAGAGCCCTGACCTCAACCCCATCAAACATCTTTGGGATGGACTAGAATGGAAATTGTGAGCCAGGCCTTCGGGTCCAACATCAGTGCCTGTCCTCACAAATATTCTTCTGGATGAATAGGCAACAATTTCCTCAGACACACTCCATCATCTTGTGGAAAGCCTTCCCAAAAGAGTGGCAGCTATTATAGCTGCAAGGGGGGACAACTTGATGCCCATTGATTTATAATGGGGGGTAATAAAAGTTTCTAATGGCCTGGTATACCAATACTTTTGTCCATATAGTGTCACAGCACTAGTGTCTGATATGGCAGCACATATTTGCATGTGTACACCTCTCTGCCCTAGTTTAAGGACCATTGCCTTATGCCTCACATAAAGACAGACCAGCATTTATCAAGTGGTCTACAATTGTGGTCCTTATGTCAACGGAGTCCTCTGTTCTTTGCATTCTCCATAGACTACCTCTGGAACACAAAGTCCTTTTACTCTTACATATACTTACATACACTTATTGTGTTTTAAATTTAAAAATCATAAAGTATTCCTTTTTAGGCCATATAAGTTTCCAATGGCTTTTATTGCAGAAAGCTTCAGAATAAGGTCAATGTTAATGTTGCATAAAGCCATATTTGCTCATTTTGGGCTGATACGACAGGTGTAATGAAGGCTTCTTTTTATGGTCTTTAATCACCTTTTTAATGGTTCAAAACATTTGAGTGTTTTCAGCTTTTAATTTGTATTTATAAACAGAGAATGAACTTGGCTGATAGGGAGCATAAATTTTTTTGTTATTGAATTTTACAAAACAAATACAGCTGTGTATTTTGATGCATGGATTTCTCATTCTTTAATAATATGTTAAGATGGCATGTGTGTGATTATGTATGAGTTGGGAGGGAGGGAGGTAGAAAAATTACTGTAGTACCTTGAAATTGATATCTATCATTCAGCTGTCATTGTTCATCATAAATCCACTATGCCATGAAGATGAATGATCTGTGGTCTGTCCCTTAGTGACGTGCCTTAAAACTATCAGCATGATGGTGAATAACAGACAGACCTCCATCCGAGGCTTTTGGTAAGCAGACATCATTACCCTCAGGAATAACACATCTTGCAATACCCCCACACCCCATCTATGGTGACATTGCTTATCGATTCCCTCCAGTGATGAAAACCTGTAACCTTCATGTCATCAGTTCTCATCCTTTACTGTGATTCCATAGCAGCTGAGAATGAATTAACTTGTCAGTACTGCTATTGTCCGCTTAAAAGGCTTGGTAAATTGTCAGGGTTGTCATGTTTATGGACTGGCTTAAGGGCTTTAATGCCTCAGTGACTGAGACCGATGGCTCACTGTGGATCTAGTTTGAAATCTGATACAGGAGGCTAATAGGCATAATCAGTAGTTTGGAGTATGAGGTGCATTCACTTGATTACGATTTAGTGTGGCAGGGATTTCTCCAGCACACATCCATCCACAACTAAAAATTGCCTTGTATACAGATGTAACAGCTGCGTACTTAATTGAAATACACCAGCATCCCACAGATAATCACACAGATTCGGCACAAATGGATAAAATGAAGAACATACTTCAGCTACTGCAAGTGGCACCAAGGATTGGTGTTGAGTGACAGAAAGGTTAATATGTTTTTTTTTAATCTTATGTTACATTCTCTTATGATGAAGCACAGAAGCTGAGTATGTTTTTGCATCACTATTGACCAGTTTCCCAGTATATTTTTTGACATTTGATAGTTCTCCTGTCAGTAACATTACTGGAAGAATGCAAGTTCTTGTAAAGTAAAAGCTGCAGTTTGTCCATTGACCATTTTCGTTTTTGTGGACTACCTGAGGGTTTCAGTATAATTCGTTTAACTCCAGTGATGTTGTTTTGGATGCATAGGAATAAATAGGTTTTTAAATATTTAAATGTTTATCATGCTTATAAGTGACTAGGTTTTTCAGTATGCATTGACTTATGTAAATTGATCTGTTGTTCAATATTGTGTACAGCATTCAGAGAGCCTGAAGTGTAAAGATCGTATTATTACAAGTATAAAGCAGGATAGTCCGGGTTTTATGCCTGTAAACACAATAAAATTGATCTCTGTAACTTTTTTCCTTTCATGAGTTTTCCTATTTTGCTTCCAATATGTTAATAAGAACGTTTTGATATCGATTAGTAAAAATAACCCAAAATGGTTATAAGAAAATTATGTTTAATAATCACCACCACAATAATAATAATAATAATAATAATAATAATAATAATAATAATAATAATAATAATAATTGTTTTGTTGTTCTTGTTTGTGTGGAATGTAGTGCATCATTATAATAACCGAGTATTTGAACGTTTTACTAATAATCTGGGGAAAGTTCCGTAGTCCCATAATTAACTTCTCTACATTCCAGCAATCACCTTCGCACAGCATCTCAGTCATGCAGCACGCTAGTGCAAAGCGCGGCTGTGGATGGCGATGCCGAGTCCGCGGAGTCACGCATAGGCGCGTTAATAGGCGCGTTACTCACCAGCCCAACTCGTTAATTACTTTTGGTTTATTTCGAGAGTTTTAAAGCGAGGTGGCTGCCTATTGGGCGCCGCGCGGTCACGTGGGCCGCAGCCGCTCAGCTCCGCTCCAGTCGGTCAGTCAGCCAGCTCACCTCCACAGCGGCTCTATCTGGATCCCACACTGTAGCTACGTTACAGAGCCAATTTTCTTCCTTTGGAAGACACTTTCTTTTTTCCACCATGGGCGACAAGAAAAGCCCAACAAGGTAGCAAAACTGTCTAGCTCAGGCCGTCTCCTACCATTATGACTTTGTCCTGGGATATTTTATTGGCGTTTTAGGGGTGAAAATTGACTGTTTTCCGAAGGAGTTTCTCCCCTTTTCTTTCTCTTTTTTTGCGAGCCATGGCTAATCTCGAACAGTGCAGCTATGGCGGATTGTCTGTCTTTTATTCTGGCAAGCTAATCACCCTCAGACAAAAGGAAATGTGTAGTGCTTACGCATGGCTGTTTTTCAAAGCCACTTCGGTCGCAGCATAAACTCGACCGAACGGTGACATTTTCGACGGCCGATCGTCGTCTTTAGCTCTCAGTTGCATGGCTAACGATGGGTCGCTCGCTATTGACATGGTCATTTGGGAGGTAGCTAGTCAATACAAATGCAGGATCGCTTTTGCATTTTTTTTAGCCCCGGCACCTAGAGTTTGTGCGTTGCAGTGTGCGCGATTAAACGGCGCTTTTCGGCTGTGCATCGTGTGCTTTGCGATGTTATTGACCTGTTGTTTTGTTGAATCCTCAAGGCCAAAAAGACAAGCCAAATCTACGGTAGAAGAAGGGTTTTGGGATTGTAGCGTCTGCACCTACAGGAACAGCGCCGAAGCCTTCAAATGCAGCATCTGCGACGTACGGAAGGGCACATCGACGAGGTATGGAGCCGTTTCGCTTGGCTACCTGCAAAAAGGGGATCTGTTTATTTCCATTTTTTTGGAGTCATGTTTGACACAGACTTCCCTTTGCTTGACATGTTCCTGGCTGGAGAAGGATGTATTGTGACATGTCGTTGCAATGCATGGTCCTGACTTGTTGATTTACGACGTTGCGGGCGTCCCTTCAGCTCGTAGATAGCCGCTTACTGATGGATGCAGGTGTATGTATGTCTGTCACTCCTACAGCCACCTCCAGCCGCATCGTCGCCCCCGATCGTTCAAATGACAGACTAACTTTTTTGTAATACTGGCCAGTAAATACTGGCATCGTATTATTATTATTGTTATTATTATGTTATTATTTTTTTTTATTATTATTATATGACTGGGCATTTCGACGGAGTACCGGCTATCGGAATCTCGGCGAAGCGCCGTTCAGACCCCGGTCTGCATGGTCATCCCCCGCCGTGTGCCCGGCGTCCCCCGCGTTATCCGCCCGGCTAAACGTGCCTCGATCGCGGACCATTACACGAGCTGCACCCCGGAGGTCAGGATGCACGTGAGGGCATGTCTTAACGGGATGCCATTTCGGTGCCTTTCTGATATGAGAGACCCGCGAGGTTTCTGGGGGAGGAGAAGAAAGGGGGGGGGATAAAACTCGAAATCGGAAATGACATTAAGGCGGAGTTTGCATGTGTATTTGGAGAGGATGGGGTCTCCTGGAGTGTGGAAGCCTATTTATTAAATATTACTTCGACGCTGCCGATGATTTTCCCCCAGCGCTGTCCTGCTGTCCTGTACTGTGTACACCGGCCACGACGAAGCTGATAAAGGCGCCCGATCGGCCGAAGCCCGTTTTCTATAAACCGGCTCCTTCACCCCAATGCCAGGCGGGAGTCGCCAATGTTACAGGACGCCCGACTTCATTTGGGACAAAAGGCGTTTTCATTAAATGCCAGTGTAACATTTCATAATATATAAGTTGTGTACGATGCTTAAAATGAACATGACTGCTGTTATTTGGACCCGTCTGGCGAACATTAGCTCCATTCCGATTCTGGCACGTTACTGAATAAGTCGTAGAGTCGAAGTTGAAAAGGACGGAGGCTCGCATTTATTTATTTGTTTATTTTGAGCTATTTACTGATTTTTCAGGGTAATGCGCGTAAATCTTTATCATTCGATCGGATTCTTTGTGAGAATTTTGTTTATGAAGTGAAATGAAGAGCAGGATATATTCTACGGAGGAGTGCACTGGCTTGTTAGTGAGGCTTCTCTTGTCCAAACAAAGGAAACTGATCGTTGACTTGTTTTAAGTCTGCTTATAACGACTATTAATTGTACAATTTTTTTCGAAAACAGTAAATAGAGGTAGCCTTGAAATTGGTTTGAGATGCATATTAGGCTTAATAGTTAACCATCATGAATGAACTCAGCAGTGAAATTCTTTGCCTTTTAAGTGGGGCTACATTCAACAAGTATTTATTTAGCACAGAAGGGTTTCATCTCTGTTGGTGTCCATAGGTCATTTGCTCTTGTCCGAAGTTCCTATTGCAATTTTTGGGCTGAGTGAGTGTAGTTCATGTTGCTCCTTTTATCCAGAAAAGACTGTTGTATAAACTGTAGCAGTTACTTGCTTGGTACTTAACATACTTTTTTGGATTTACTGGATTTATGTTTATACACTTTATGCCTGGATTATGATTATGAAAGTAACTAAGAATGTTGTAGCTTGTGTTGATTTCAAAAGTTGTACATTTCATTAATGTCACACATGTCCAGCACTTGTAATGTAGCCTAAACTTTTTGAGAAACTTTTACTTGCGCTATTAAGTCATTTGGTATTTTGCATTGACACTCAGAGGGCGCTTTCCCAGTGCATTTTCAGTACTTTCCATTTTCCATTAGGCACTTCCACACCCTCAGAACCTTTTTCCAGGACCAGGGACTTTTGTTGTGATCACACCGCAGGAACTCGAGCCCGGTTCTAGTTTCCCGTAAGCTGCTCCAGATATCTTTTTTAGTACCTGCTCCAGATTAGGTACTTTCCATTCAAACACAAACTAGTGGGGAGGCGCTTACGGCCAAAGCTTGCTAACTGGTTGACCACAAGCACCGGTGCTGTTTCTTGGAAGTGCTGAAAAATAAATGTAGCAGAGCAGATGGAATGGTTTTTGTACCCCAATCACATTTAGTGTATCAGTTAATACATTTTTTTGCTCGCATCTTCATATTTTTGCATTGGAAAATTTGAGCGTCAACCAATATACTTTTGTCTAATTTCGCCGATGGTAAAACTTTCCAGCGCTGCTTAGCGGGATAATATAGGTTTTTATTCTGTGTAAAATGAAAGATCGATGTGCTGGCCAGATTTATAAAGAATTATGAACATGTCGCAAGCCATATAACTAAAATACAAATAAAAGGCTACATAACCAGTCCCAATTTGTGGTGTTTGGTGTGAAAGTGACACATGAAAGTTACAAAGTCGTAGGCCCCAGACAGCCCAGGTACTTGTAAACCAGGACCAGGTTCCACAACTTTGATGTGAAAGTGCTTATTGTGCTAATTACCACACAGCTCTTGAGCTGAATCATTTGTGGTGGACTAGACTTTGCAAACATATTAATTGTTGATTGGCCTGCCTCTGAAACACAGTACAATTACCAACTTGAAAAAAGATAGACTCAAAACAATGATAAGCAAAGTTTATAATAATAATTTATGCATGGACAAATGAAGCGTCTGCAGCTTTAATTGTGATCTTCTTGCGATCTGCATGGCATGACAAGAATTTTTTTTATAATCATATTTGTTACAATATACTAGGGCTACGCAATATTGGAAAAAAATTAACACATCACCACTATGTGATTTTGTTGTAATAAGTATCAGGGTATTTATAAAGCAAAAAGGAGTTCAAAATAAATATATTTCTCATCAATCCATTTATGACTGATTGTAACTGCAAGAATGAAAATGATCTGAAACTATGCAGAGCTCGTACAAGAGCAGTAGCAATACACTTTAAACTGTTTTTTTTAAAAAAAACTTAAGGCCTACTAGATAATCTTGAAAAGGAACAATCATTAAAATTGTAAAGCTCATTAAGTCTTCTATGACAAAGTAAAAATATTTTAAACTAAAAGCCTGCACACTGTAATGTCTGTACGGTACAAAGCATGTGAGAGCAGTGGAGCGGTGAGAATTTCCGCTCCTCGCTCACAAGGCTGTTGGCTCCGCCCGCTCCTCAGCTCTGATTCGCACTAAGCCGCTCCGCTCAACACCGTTCCTCGCTCCACTAAAATTTCCTCCCGCTCCAGTCGAATCACTCCACGCTCACTCCAATTTCAAAGAGGGACAAATAATCTGCATGCCTAACAAATGTCACCTTAAACCGAAGCCTTATATCATAAAGAAATATGAGCAGTGGCAACATTGCCACTCGGGATGGAAAATATTTTTTAAACGACATATAGGCAACAACGGACAGGTTTGGCAATGGCATTCCACACAAAAATAGCCTAAAGATTATACAGGCTAAGCATCCACGTTTTAAATTCCTCAATTTTTTTCTGTTGATGCTGCTGCTGCGTTTCTATAAAATAAAGTTTCACTGACTGTATTACGTGAAATTAAAAATCCTATTAGACCTACTTTGAATGACAAAACAAATTTTATTTGATTACCAATATTTACTTTAAAGGCTTTTATACTTCAATTTACTTTATAGACTGGATATACTACAACCACATAAAGCTCACGTTTTGCTCTGGCTTCCGCCTGTTCGCGTAGCACACTATCATGTTTCTGAGAAGTGATTCCAAAGTGAATCTTTATTCACTAAAACAGTTTCACCACATTGTTGTTCTTGCTCTACATTATTGTCATCTATACGTTTGATAAGAATATTATACTTGTATGATCTGTCAGTTTCCATTGTGAGATACTTTGCAAATTCCATCTCGGCCAATTTGTTTAAGTCTTGATTATTGTACAGATGAATTCTGGGTAGATTCGGGCATGCCTCAGAATCGTAAGGTGAGCGGTATTAGAGCGAAATTGGAGCGAGACAAGGCTGGAGCGGTTACTCTAATTAAAAAACCTCTCTGCGCTCTAACCAAATTCCGCTCGCTCACACTCCGCTCACATGCTCTGGTACAGTATAAGGATATGAAAAAGCCTGATCTCGAATGAGCTGATTATTATGGTCCTTGCGTTGTGCAAATTGCATGTGCGTAACATGTGATGTTGGTATTAATATTGCACATCGCCCAGCCGTAAAATATACTTTTTCCATTTTTCAAATACAGTACAAAATACCTGCCTCACGTTGCGATGTCAATCAGTGGTGGTACCAGTTTTTATGCCAGTGGAAAACCAACACAAAGAAGAACCGTACTTTTGTTATTTTTCTGAAGTACCAAAAGTACGACAACTGGTGCAGTGGAAAAGGGCCCATAGGTGTCATATGCAGTTTGTCAGCATTTAGTGAATGTTGCCAAATTGCTATGGATTTTTGTGTTAAGCGTCTCAGGCAAGGGGACATTTCTGCTGCATTTTTTTTCTTAACCTGCGGAGAGCCAGTTTGGACCAGCAGGAACTTGGTTGCAGAAATGCAGAGCTAACAACATACATTAGTTCAATACATAGATCAGATGTAAAGGAATACGCAGCCAAAAATGAACATGGAAAATGTAGATCTGAAGAGCCAGCAAGAGGCAGCGCTCTTTGCAGCAAACTTTAGTTTTCCTTTAGAGTAGCTACCATTTTCCATCGCGTGCAAGCAGCACTGTGTCTCGCAAGTACCTTTGCGTTTTAGATGGAAAGCTGCCTTCCTTACGTCTCACCAGTTTGTGTTTAGATCATCTTGGGCTTGCAGGGTAATATTAGCTGAAACAGACACCCCCCCCCCCCCCATCATGGCAGAGTTTGTGTATTGATGCTACTATTATTGTTACAGTTGTCAGTAATTACCACCCTTTAACCTTCCCAGCCCTGTTCTTAACGTATTAGAGGGGGCAGATCAATGGGAACCTCGTGAATTGTAGGCGATGCGTAATTATAACCTGTGGTTGGAGTTATTGATGGGTATAATTGCAATCCAAATAAGTCAACACAGTTAGTGTACTTTAGGGTTTACCTATACTGTCATTTGCTTTAATCCCTTATTCATACTCCATTTTTCCTCCACCCACCTATTGATAAAATGTATTCCTTATGCCAGCATATCAAATGTGGCTGTACCTACACATTAGCATTATTGTAATCCTACCACTGAAACCCTAAGACTTTAATTCCCGGTGCTCATTACTTGCAGTATGCATGTTTGAATATGGAAAAAATTGTGAAAATGTATATGTACCCTGTGTTCACCTCTCTGTTGAGGCTTGCATAGCGAAAGTGTTCATTCAGGTCACCTTCTGATGATTTTTGGGACCTTTTTGTTTCATGAGGGTTGCAGCAACATTTTATAAAATGTGATAATTCGGTAGTCTTCAGTAAAATTGGCTTAAAGGAAGATGTGCTGCAGCATGCCCACCAGTTTATAATGATTTTGTGGAAATTGCTCTCGCTAGTGTTTGAGATGACAGCTGGGTAGTGTAGTTTTGTGAACTTCTTGTTGGCGAGATGTCTTCAGCATGGAGAATGTTTGCAGTATTTTTGGAGAAACTCCAGGGAAAATGGATGTGATTTAAAATACACACAGACACGCACACGCTGGATTAGGGTCATTCTTTCCCTTGTCCATTATTCTACTAATTAAAAACTGCTGTTGATTTGTTTATAAATGTATATAGATGTACAAAAAAAACCCCACTGCACAAGTTTTTGTGTAATTGTGGTCAACTCGAATGGGTGGTTTTTTTTTCCTGCTAATGACGGGGCAGAGAAGTTGACTTGAAGGTTTCGTTGATTTCGAAGTTTTAGCTGCTACAGCATCCTCCTGAACCTGAGATCCACCTGTCTGTCTTACCATGTCTGTGACCACTTAGCAGTATAAGGTCACAGTGAGCCTTGAGCTGCTGTGGGAAAGCACAGGACACAAGGCAGGGGAGTTCCCAGGATGGCATGCCAGACCATTTAAGGGCTCACACTTGGGCACAGTTACACTCTATGGGCGATTTTGAAACACTGATTCAACCAGCCACACATTTTTGGATCGTGGGAGAAAATCTAAGTACCCAGAGGCTACCGACACAAAGACAGGAAGGACATGGAAATTCCACACTAACCAAGTCGGGGCGTGCATGGATTCAACCAGCATCAAATGCGTGTATAAATATCCATGTATTTGGATGCTTGAAGGTGTAATGTTTAATTTGCTGTCAATAAGAGACTGCTTTGCAGACAAAGGAAATTGCATGAAAGATAATGTTTGTCAGATTGTTTGAGGACCCAGCGATTGTCCTCAAGCAATCAGCTGGCTGCTGAGTCAGTGATATGAAAGTATCTGTCAGACGTCTTTGAAAAGCTTTTGATTGATACAGCTGTCCAGCAATATTAGAATCCTGGGACTTATTTTGCTGAGCTGTAATTAGAACCCATTTGGCCCATGGTGTATTGGTTCAGTGTTCTGCAAATGTACACTGTGCTCTCCTCAGTCATTTGAAATGGCCTTTTACGCTGAAAGCTGCACCACGTCGTCAGCTTCAAGTGTGTCAACAGGAACATTAACTTATTTTCAGCTATTAAGTGAAGGAATCCCGAGGCACTCGAAAGGAATATGAACAAGCGCAGTCTCTGTTTGTTCTCCCAACTCGTAGTGCTGCTCCAGTGTGTTTCTGGCTGCGTCATAATGCCTTCAATTTGCTTTGTACCTCACTTGGTACATTGCTCTGTGTTTGAATCTGTGCAGCTACAAAGGGGATACCAGTTGTGCAGCTGGGGGTGGGGTGTGGTAAAATTTACATTTGACCTAGAAGCAACGGAGTTAATTTGTCTTGTTTGTTTGTCCAGATTAAATGAGGAGGGAAAATCAATGCCCTGTAACCTCCCCCTCTCATGCATTCAGTCACTATGGGAAATCTTGAGATAGGCAGAAGGAAACTGTAGTTTCCAGAGGACATCCCCACAAATTCAGAACCTGCTAGAACCACACACTGATCCAGCATTCCTAGAGGTGCGAGGCAGAAGTGTGACCCACTTAGCCGTCATGTGCCCAGTTATTTTAGTGAAATGGATGTTTTAGTGGGTATTTTTGGTTTATAAATTTCCAAATTGACATGAGGGTATGCAGTATTTCATAAAGTTTGAGCACTCCGCAGTGCCTGATGAATATTTTGAAATAACCATTTTGGTGTGGGGGATAATTAATAGATTTGTTTAATGTCACTGTTGGTGTTATTCCATCAGCTTCATCGTTGAAGGTTAAGGATACAGCATGCCCTCCGCCTGCCATTTTCATCTCCAAAACATGAAAACAGGTCAGCCAGGTGTGGTCATGATCATCATCTGAGTTGATCTGGAGAACAATTTAATTATATTTCATTAACTGCATTGCGTAGTTCTTCACTGTAAACCAAGTATGAAATTTGCATGTCTGAAGCATTAATATGCATGTGTGATATTTGTCTTGTATCAAACTGTGTTAAAACTGAGCTTACAATTACGCCTCAGGTATTTCCTGGACGTAAACCGTTGGTTTGCGATGACTTTCCAGGAAAACTCACAACTGTGCCTGGACTCTTGGCTCCCTGAGCCCATTTGGCACCAGTGTGTGCTAAGCTAATAAATGGACGCACTACAAGCATTGTTTGAACAGTCCTGCTGTTTGCAAGCTTTATGCAGTGTACAGAGGGGAAAGCTGTTGCTTAAGGGCTGGCCATCTCTTTCCCGCCATCCGTGGATGCGATGCTGCCTAGGGCCCACAGGGGGCGTTGCCATCTGTGCAGTGTGATGCAGCTGCTGCTTGCTGCAGGTCTGTTGCCAGGCTCCACGCGCCGTGTGATTTCTCAATCCCTGCAAGACTTTTCAGGTGGAATCCTTCCATTTCCGCCTTTTGTGGAGTCTCTTGTAATGAAGTTTTTCTTCTTGCATTTTCCATAAACACTCGGTGCTGGTAGATGGCAGTAAAGCGGGCCGCATTGCTGCCTGCCTGGCACTCTTGGCAGGACACTTCAGCTACTGGTTCTGTCATCTGTTCTTTGGGGCCCCTCTTAAGTTGATTGGGGTCATGGAGGTCACTTCCTGCTTTGTTTTCCCTTGGCCATGCTGGAGGCCCTGCGGCCCTTTTGGCTGTGCTCACAGTCTGCAACCTCAGAGGATCTCTCCTCTGATAGTGTCTGAGGTCAGATCAAAAGGCAAGTCACTGAAGTGGGGCTGTGAATATCACCCACTTGAATTGCTGATTTAATGGTGCAGCCTGATCAGCATAAAGCCATTCATTCATGTGCTTATTTTATGTCTCTGCAAGGTGATTTACTACTTTGCTGACTGTTTCTGACTGTTAAGTGTTTTACTGGGACCTTCCTGGTTCTCTTTTAGTGCCAGGGAACAGCAGCCTCTGTCCTGAAGCTCGACAACCCCCAGCCCTCAGGCTATAATCATGTTGATAGTGAAACTGTTGGGAGTAAATCCTGTGCCAGTCCAAAGGGCAGAAAGGCGAATGCTGGAGACAGATTTGTTATCAAAAGGTTCTGTGTTCAATAACTAAGCAGGCAGAGAGGCTGCTGTATGCAGGAGGTTTTGGTCTGTAACTGCTACACCGACTGTTTCAGAGCTAAGGGGTCGTGGAGGCTGTTTTTCACTGTTTGGGAGGGGAGCAGCTTCTGCTCTGCCCGGTGACAGGGGTCCCCAAACAAATCTGGTTTGGCTGCCATCATTGCAACGTTTTTTAAATTATTTTTTTTTTACCCTACTCCAGCTAAGCACTGAAATGAAAATCTGTCGAAGCCTTCGCCTCTTGGGGGTCGTTGGCTAATGAAAGAGGGAGCATCCCCTTCGGTCCACATTCCCTGACCTGTCGGCTCGAGGTCGCAGACGCGTGCAGGACAGGCACACCTGGTAGGCTCTCCAGGAAAGGTGTGAGGAAGCCATCAACGTGCTAGACGGCCAGAGTGGGAGCTGGAGAGCAGCCTGTCTGACCCTGATGACCCCTGGTTGTTGTGTAGGAGTGGAGGGTGTTTTCAGTGCAAACGGGGGACCTGAGAGCTGCTGTGGTGCAAGGAGGGGGGTGGAGGGTGACTGCTGATACTGATGATGCTGTCACTGTCTGACCTGCCTGCAGGGACCAGCTATTTCTCACGCTCTCACACACACACACGTGCACAATTCCACCGTACCATTTTGTTTAAATAGCTAATGCTACAATGATGGATCATTAACTACTGATAAATCCCAGTACAGTGATGGGTTGTTATCTGTCAGATAAATTTATTACAGGCCCTTACTGTACAATTATACCAACAATTAACATTTCGTTATCTCATATGCCTATAAATTGAACCGCACTTATAGATTTTATGTATTCATGAAATGTACAACCCCTGGCAAAAAATATGGAATCACTACGCTTGGAGAATGTTCAGTCAGTTGTTTTCCTAAGAAATCACGGATATGACACACAACCATTTTACCTAATAGCTGAACATCCTGGCTTTGTAAAACATACCTAAAAAAAATAATAAAATGACATTGTTGCAATTAATGGCACATCTTTTTTCAGATGAAGTACGGGAAAAAAATATGGAATCACTCGATGCTGAGGAAAAGATTATGTAATCACCCTGTAATTTGCATTTCTGAAACGAATACCTGCACAGGCTTAATTAGGAAAATTAATTGCAGTTAAGAGGGTTGCACCTGAATGGTTGACAGGAAACATGGCCCCAACAAAATCAGTGATGCTGTCCGTCCGTTTTATTACCTATTATTCATGTAAGAAATATACACGTGTCAGACTGAGCGAGAAAGAAAAAATAGAAGAAAAACTCTGTTATGATGATCATCCGATTATCTATTTCACCCGGGCAGACGTGTTCACCATAAGCGGCAAAGTAAAATGTGGCAATAAATTATATGAAACATGAGTATAAATATGTTGGATTTGCTAAATTTCCCAGAGGTTTCGTGGAAACTTAAAACTCGATTGTATTTTGAGGACATGATGCACTCAGGAAATTGTTATTATTGTTTTTTTAGCTTCTGAAACACAAGTTTATCCTTTCTTGCGCTCCTAGTTACTCAGACCTGAAGCAAATGAGCCGTATTTCGCACTGGCGGATATGACGTCACGGCGATGTTATTGTTTATCGCATTAATTCCTGGGTCAATTTATCGTCCAGCAAAATTTGTTATCATGACAGGCCTAGTAATCACTTATTCAGATGAATCTGTGAAGCATCATAACTGGCTCATATTTTTTGTTTGCATGGGATATGTGGTCTGGCTCTGGAGGGTCATCATTTTTCATTGCACTACAGTTTATATTGGGTTTCTTGCGTCCGTGTGCCTTTATGTATGACGTTCTTAAATGGTGTCCTACATGACCTCCTGTGCACTCCTTTGCTGGTCACTGACTGCACATCCTTGATCAGTCTGCCTTGTGACACTTCAGTCGTATCCATGTTTCTGCTTTGTTCAGAGTAGGTTAGATAAGTCTGCAGACAGATCACATGATGCTCACACTGATGACAGTGTTTACCTGTCCTGTCCTGTCCATGCCACGCAAGTAGCCAGCATTTAACACAATAAAAAACACATTGCATAACACTGATACAGCGGAGTATAAAGTCCCATTGGAACTGTTTGACTTTCCTTAGTGTTTAATTTTAAATCTTTTAAAATATAATTAAATGCCTAGGTAATACACCCCATTCCTGACACAGACAGGCTCCCCTTGTTTACAGCTGTAATTACAGATTAGTTGTATTCCTTAGAAGTGGCACTTGCACAGGCCGATGTTTTTGTGGTGGTTCACAGTCGAGCTCCAGCTTGGACAGCTCCGTGCTTGACGGCCAGTGGTGGTTTTGTTCGAATGCCAGTGTGCAGTTTACCGAACCCGCAGCGCAGTGCTGCCATCCAGCTTGCTGTGCCGCAGGGGCCTTCAAGGCTGGCCGCCTGGCCAGGCAGGCCTGTGTGTATGTATTCAGTAAACTACAAAACAACCCTTGGCTGTATTCATGTAGCAAAACTGGCTGTATTTTAAGCTACCTATTTGCAGTTTAAAATGGATGGAATGCAGGCCTCCCATTTGCTTGTACAGCACTTGGAGAAGTTGAGGGATTTAAGAAGCGTGAATTTGTATATTCTTGGGCAGCTGAGCCCACTGGTACTCAGTCGCCTGGCATGTGCCATGCGGGTATTTTTATTTTTTTCCCCTGCTTTCCAAAGACAGTTAGGTTAACTGCTGGATTGTGAGTAGAAGGTGGCAGGCTTAAAACTACTTTCCTGCTGCTTCCCTTTTACACTGTAGTTGTGGATGAGCCCTGTCTCTCTTGAATCTGGCACTGAGTATGTGTTGACCTGGTGTTGGGATGTGAATTAGTGCTGTGAGGGCATTGTCTTCCCCCACAGATTTATTGGCTCGTCCGTCTGCCCCCTGAGGTGTAAAGGCTCTTACCAGCAATCACACGGGTCGCGCTCCCCCCCCCCTTGGCCCATGGCCTTCAGCTAGTCGCCGATTTGCTTGCGGAACAGTGTGAAACACTCTCGTCATTAGCTTTGTGTTGGGATTCAGAGGTCGGTAGGGGCCCTGTTGGCAGTCTGTCCTCACAGTGTTTCTCTTGGACATTGCCTGGCTGAAGCAGGCCCTCATTCCAGATGCACTGCTGTGCGGCGTAAGCCCACTGCCAGCGTATGAATGGTAGGATGTGGTATCGGCGGCTACTGGTCATTATATCAACTGCAGATGTCTTTGTGCAAATGACTTTTTGGTATCGTTATTTATTCTGTGCAACGTCAGGATAGTTTGTTAAACTTAATTTTTGAAGGGCTGAAAGGTCCTTTTACTGCTCCCCAAACTTCCCTTTTCTGTGTGTAAATGCATGTGTGAGTGTGTTTGTGTACCTGTGATTGCGTGTACCTGTAAGAATCAGCAGGGGGCAGGTGTGCACAATTGAGTGACGCACTCTGTTCATTGATAAACAAGACCTGCTCCCTAATCAGATAAGCTGACCTCAGTGATATGCCACTAATGTCTTCCCCTGTGATGAAACCCCCCCGTGTGACTGAGGTCTTCCTGTCAGCATGTACACCTGGGAGTCCGACACCCACCTCGCTCACCCCTGTAAGAGGCCCAAGCCTCAGAGTCAGAGGGTCACAGGTTACCTCACTGCTTTGCCTCCCTAAGCTGGGGTTTGGGGTTTTTTTTTTTTTTTTTTGTTGCCCCAGGAAACCCCGGATCAACTCTCAGCTTGTGGCTCAGCAGGTGGCCCAACAATACGCCTCCCCGCCCCCACCGAAGAAGGAGAAGAGGGAGCGGAGCGAGCGGCCAGAGAGGGAGCGGCAGGATGGCGATCGGCCCGACGGGATCCACCCGGACGAGGAGACGGGCGAGCAGGTTCACCCTGACCTGGAGTGGCCCGACGGCATCCGTCCCGAAGCCAATGAGGTCCGACCAGAGGAGGAGAAGCAGCAGATGGAGAGACTGGACAAAGAGAAGCCGGACAGAGAAAAAGACGTCACTCCCACCAAAAAGACCAGTGTCAAAAAGACAAAGTAAGTATCCAGACCGAGCTGCATTTTAAACGTCGGGGGGGGGGGGGGGGGGTTCACCAACACCCACTACACTGCTGTCCCACCCAGACCCAAGTCAGACACCCACCAGAGTCCCCCGAGTTTAAAAAAAAGCGGCCGGTCCGGAAGCTCGACGAAGAAAAGCAAAA
>JABFEA020000110.1:24419510-24430052 GCA_019775915.2 Cyphomyrus plagiostoma
CCCCCCCCCCCCCCCCCCCCCCCCCCCCCCCCCCCCCCCCCCCCCCCCCCCCCCCCCCCCCCCCCCCCCACCAACACCCACTACTCTGCTGTCCCACCCAGACCCAAGTCAGACACGCACCAGAGTCCCCCTAGTGAAAAACACAGCGTCCGGTCAGGAAGCTCGACGAAGAACAGCAACTCTCGCATTTCAAGGTAACCCTCTCTGTTATTTGCCCTAAGTAGCTCTCGTCAGCATATGTGTGTCCGTCTCTCGACGTTTGTGAATTTGTTTTGTATCTTTGTTCCTGTGTGTTGTCTCCGTCTCAGATCCTGCCTCAGCTTTCCCTAATTTATGTCCTCAAGAAAAACCCATTTCTTTTATTAATTAAATTATTAATGAGTTTGTCTCCTGACTTGAAATGGAGCGGTAAACCGCCAGCCTGCCCTGTGTAGTGTGTCATTGTGTCTCGCTACGACATTCACCTTCGTGTTCATCCCGCGCCGACTTGCTCCGCGTAGTGCGTCAGTACATCCCGTCAGGAGCCTCTCTCTCCGTCTCCATCCCGCGCAGGCCCAAGCTGAAAAACGTGGACCGGAGCACTGCCCAGCAGCTGGCAGTGACGGTGGGCAACGTGACCGTCATCATCACGGACTTTAAGGAGAAGACGCGTTCCTCGTCCACGTCTTCGTCCACGGCGGCGTCCAGCACTGGGTCGGAGCAGCAGCAGCACAGCTCAGGCTCCTCCCGATCCTCCACCCCTAAAGGGCACCTCTCCACGGGGCACGACGAGTCCTTCTGAGGGCGTCCAGTCGGAGGGGTGGGCGAGCCGTGTAAGGAATGCAAATGCACTTGGACGTGCAAGCCCCTCCCACCCGCGTCTGCCCCGCCCCCAGGGAACCCGGACACTAACCCATTCCGTAATTTTAACACATTTTCCCCAAGGATCCTTTGTAAATGAATGTGTTGCTGAATCAACATTTCTTATGGAAGAAATTTTTGCTCTGCGGTTTCCATGTACATTTTAGCCATTTTAACCACCCGTATTTGTTATTTATTGCTAGTGGCAAATTGTATATTTAGCAACAGTTTTCATTCTGTCCAGACATTTTCCAGTAGCAGTTTTTGGCTTCTCCCCCCCCACTTCGGCCCACTGTCACACACACACACACACACACACACACACACACACACACACACACACACACACACACACACACACACAAAAAGCAATTCCTGCATCTTGACATGATGCCTCAACGGGACCCACTGTGAAGTATGGGACCATCCATCCATCCATCCATCCATTCATTCATCAGTCCTCCCTCTGAAACTGCCAGTAGCACAGCGCTGACACCCAGGAGCAAAACAAAAGAAAAAAACTCCTTGTCTGCACTTACTCCCCCCACCAATCATCCACAGTACACAGATTCAACCTTTCCAAACCAGGGTGTGGGAGGGTTTTCAGAAGCATCGGGCAGTTTGAGTTCCAGACGGCACCGAAACACGCTTTACACGCGTTGCTTCAGCGATGGCAGCGCTGCAGTTACAGACGGGACGGAAGACGCACCGGAATCGCCGGGGGGTGGGGGGGTGGGTATGTAGTTTAATTACATACCCGAATTTCACGCTTCCCAACTGTGACTCTTGGAGTATCGTGGTAAATCGGCTCACGCTTCCGTCACGGCCATCTGTTTTTTTTTTTGCCCTCTTTCTTTTTTTTTTTTTGAGATAGATTGGCTGTCCCCGGCCGAATGATTTATAGGTGCAAATATTTCATTCTGTTTTTGCTGGTGCTGATGGGACAAATAGCTGGACAGCTGAAGAGGAGGAGGAGGAGCTGCTGTTCCTCTTATTGTCATGGAGATACATGTTTTTTTTTAAACTCCACTATCTGAGTTGAAGGCAAATGAGTCTAGTCGGACTGAATTACAATGTTTAATTCACGTATTTCCCCCCCCCCTCACTACTATTGTATGAAATAAAATGTTCATATCAACAGGTGATAAAATAACACATTACCTTTTGAATTGTATTAGACTTGTATAAGTAATACAAGTGTTGTAAATGATATGTTAATTTTATTTATTGAAGGACCAAAGGAATTTAATATGGTTAAATGGAGAAAATCGTTCAATTGTGTGATATAAATCAATTTTAAATAAAGAATATACATTTAAATGGTAACTTGTGTGTTTGCATGTTTTGTTTTTTTTTTTTTTTGGGGGGGGGGTACTATGTCTGAAGTTATTCTTGAAAAATCTAAGCCCATCTTCAAGTATGTAGTGTAATTGCCATTTAGAAATATCTGCTGAGATGTCAGTCTAGTGGCCAGAGTAGAACATATGTGCATTAGGTCAGACAGTAAGGCCAAATGTAGTTTATCACATTCTGCTTTGCTTGTTACTGGCCCTATAACATCAGGAAATCCCCCCCCAAAAAAAAACAACAACAGTGCTTCCCAACCTTTCTGTCCCTGTCTTAAAGTAGGTGTGGAGAGGTCATGGATGTTCCTGATTAGTGCTGCTCATGTTTCAATGGTGAGTATGCAGATCAAATGGAAAGCACACACTGTATCGCTCTCGCCAGTCTCCTTCCCAGTGTTTTGCATGTTAGATATTGATAGAGCTGCAAGTTGCTGTGTATGCATGGACAGCTTGCATTTGCACATCAAATCTTGTCTTGAAATGGAATGTAACTAATATTTTTTAAAAATGAAACTTGACGTACAGGGGAAAATGTCAATATCTTGTTATATACAGTATGTTCGGTCTTGGACCTCTAACATGAGGTTTTCCTTTGTGAAATTTAGTCTTTTCTATTGTCGCTGTCCAGTTAAAAACATGCATCTCCAAAGTTCCACTATTTTAGGAAAACAGCTTTGCAAAACAAACCTCAGACCATGTAATGAGACACCTTTCGCAATAGAAATGGAAACCTATCTATACCTAGCCGTCAGTTAGCGCTTTAATATTTAAAATGGATCATTGTCTGCAAGGCATATAAGTCGGTGTCGACAAGATGCATATTAATCTCACCTTATGTTCATAATTAACAGTAGCTAACAACGATACGTTGTTAAAATGAGCAATACAATCCATACAAACGTTCATCGTAAAAGATAACTAATAGTGGCATAAATACTATTTCAATAGATGTCTTCACAGAACATCTTTTCATTGGTCAATTAGATGTCAAACAGTATGCATAGACAGCAGAGAGAAGTCACAATTGTCATTAAGTGGACATATGCAGTTTTCATCCAAGAATGATATGCTGTTCTGATGTTACTTTATGGTTTTCTAATAGACAGTATTAAACTATTGTTTTAATGGCATTTCCCTGTAGACAGTAAACAATGGTTTGTTATGGTCTGTCTCATATCCATGCAGTCTGGTCTATTGTGGACAGCGAGCATTAACCTTGAAATTCCCTCTCATTTCTCTAAAGGGGCATGGGGGGGCAGTAAGAATTTGGACAATAGCCAGCTTTATGAAAGTTCCTGCTCGGTGAAAGGCTTTACTTCTGATAGCACTTAATTAAAGAAAAAGTCATAAGAAGACAGAAAAAGTGCAACAGGTTTTTTTTAAACTGCAAAATACAAAAAGTTGGTGGGTTAAAATAAAGCAAGATCCCTGGGGGCCTGTGGAACCGATCCAGATTGTGGGGGACGCTCTAGTGGTTTCTGTGCTGTGAGAATGACTGAAGGGCCACGAATGGGGCCCTCAGTCAAGGTGCAGGGCTGCTGGCACACAGCCCGTTTAAGCAGTGATGGATACATGTAGAGATGGATTTCTTTGAAGGGCGCAGCCTCTGAATGATGGCCATCTCCTCTGATTCAATCTCAGGCTGCCCTGGAGGCTCCCAAGAGCCATTCCACTCAATGGGTTTTAGCACAGCACTCATTTAGCACATAGCTGTTGGGTGTCCTTCCTCTTGCAACCTACATACCTAAGAAAGAAATTGCATCGGAATAGACAGACGATTCACATCTGCAGGACAGAGAAGGATCATTTAGCTGGGCCACTGAACAGATTTATTTTCCAGCACAAAAATGAATTTCACCACGTTGTTCCAGATGCAAAGCTATATTTAAATTGCTGTTGTTAAAAAGGTATAGACAATGCATGATATGAACCTAGTGAAAGTTACTCCCTTTGATTTGGCCATCTGCCAAGTGGGAAATGTGCAGGTCTTCATGAGATGCTTCTTAAAACTTGCTGATGCTGCAATGACAGCCATGAGACCCCATGGGGGAATCTTGTATGTTTGCTGATAGCCTGGTCTGGAAACTTCATGAAATCCAGAGGGATATGTATGATATTCCAGGTACTTTGTGCGGAATAGTACATGCAAATGTCAGTTGCATACAAAGTGTAACAATAAATTTATAACATTAACCACTATGCATGTGTGTGTGTGTGTGTATATATATATATATGTGTGTGTGCGTGATTATAACTATCAATAAATCATAAACTATTGAAACTGATCTGTAAATTATTCCACCGATCAGGTTCACAGGCAGAAACATCGTCCAAAAATGGAAGTTAAATGGAACAGTTACACAAAAACATATATGGAAAATAATGTTATGCCAAGTACGACTCAAACTTCAGTGCCAATGATCTGCAGAAATGTTTGGCTGATACAGGAATAGTTGTTCACAACTATATAATGTAGTGTACAATATGTAGTGGTCTGCATGCAGGGTTGAAAGCAGTTTCTGCAACCTCAAGAAAACTAATACTTAATGTATGCACGTAAAAGGCTAAGTATGCCTGACGCTTTTTGGAACAAATTGTTTTGGGTTGATGAAAAAAAGAAAATTGAATTATTCAACCATAACTACAGATATATTTGGAGAGAGATGGGTGAATCATTTGAAGAAAAGAACACATTTCAAGTGCGTGGGTGGCTCTATTATGCTTTGGAGATTTGTAGCAGCCAGTGGCACAGGAAGTATTGCTTGGATGGAAGGGAGAATGGATTCAAGTAAATATCAGCAAATCCTATAAGTAAATGACCACAGCTGGTTGAGTATCTGAAAGGAGGTTGGACAACTCAGAAAGACCATTATCCAAAACTCATAATTAAGACCAACTGTGATGTATTTATGGCAAAGCTGGATGAATGTTTTGGAATGGGAATCAACCCTTGAACCTCCTCCGTGGCAAGATCTCTAACATGCAGGACACACAAGTGTATGTAAGGTATAGCAGTCATGTGTGGAATAAAAGGGGATGAAATTCCAAAAGCTACAGGAAGTGTTGGAAAGATGTTCATCTGCTGGAAGAATGCGTCATGAAATATTAGCTCACAAGGTGCCCGTGTGCAATTTTATTAACTGCCAAAAAAAAAAACGCTGTGTTATTAAGCAACATCTCGAGTCTAACTTGATGCTATGTACGGGTTAGTTGAAATTGTATAGATTTATTGAAATGCAATTTAAACTGGTGAGGGCAAACTTTCACATGCTACTGCATTAGAAGCAACATGCAGTAGGTGGAGAGCCTGGCCAGACCTTTGCTTCACGCGCAGGATTTCACCACTCCATCTCTCCACAGGGACAAGAGCTCCCCATAAAAGTCATGATAAAGAATTTACGGGCCCGCCGCTGAAGAGCTCACAAAATGGAACTGTAAATCTTTTCTCAAGAGTCTTACCTCATTTTTCCGTTTTGGCCTTTTACAGCTGGTTTGTGTTTTTTTAGGTCCATTCCAACAGCTGGCCAGAATCAAGAGGAAACACTTGGCCTTAAGTGAACCCATACTTTCCCTGAATGCTCTGAAATATTAAGCATTTTTGAGTATAGATTAGTGGATTAGTATTCCCTAGGTGAATGGTCATTATTTAAAAGATTGGGGCAACAAAGAACAGCAAAATGCACATTGAACTAATGCTGCCAGTATGTGCCCTCATTATTTTCTGCTCTATTCTCACTTATCCACCAAGGTTCCGATAACCTGCCTGACCACCCAAAAGTCATGTCTAATGAGACGCTTGTGAATTTATCGTCACTGACGTCTGATAATGTAATCTACCAACTTCATGACATAATTCTTTTTGTTTTCCATTTTCATTACGAGCCGTAATTGTCTAAAATGTCATTTGTGTATTGACTGAATGGACAGATTTGTCCAACGGCCTCCCGGGATTCACATGCACTGATTAATGGGATGAATTTCTAATCCTCTTAATTTAACAATAGGCACTCTCTGAGAAGTGCCCTGTTCTTTACCACCATAGACCATTGCTCTTACTAATTACTATAGATTGCTTTGTGCAGCTAGATGCAATTTGTAATCATACTTGACCTGCTCAGCAAGCCCCATTCATTATGTATGTAGTCCTCTGCAGAGCTGCGTTGCTAATTGACAGGCAGTTTTTGCGCAGCTGGCTGCTGCTCACTTTGTCTGACTGGGCCAATACAGTCATCTCTGGTCCCCAAGGCGGTCGACACTCACACATTCGCTGAGAAGTTAAACACCCCCCATCTGACAAGTGGCCGGTGTTTCGTTGCCGGCCCCCTCATCACTTCACATATGACGCTCATCCGGATGAATGTGAGCCGGTGGGCTTCTGTGGGTACTGAGCGTGTGGACACGTCGCTGACTCAGCAGGTGCACTGGGAATTCCTCAGGATGTAACTAAAACACGTTTAAGATGTGAAAAGGCTGCATGGCCTGGCCGTCATTTATCAGAAAAAAAATAAACCGAGGTCAAAACATTTAAATTTCATTAATCTGCCTTTCCCTGCATAGCTGCCTTGGAAAAAAAACCGCAATAAAACGAATTGAAACATATTGAGGTCAGAATTATATGCAGACATAACCGTGGTTTTTTTCTCCCCTTAAATTACATCATTAGAGTGACATAAATGCAGTGCTAGAATGACATCTGGTTAACCAGACCGTACTGCACCATTCCGAGTCAGATTGCCCGCAAACGTTCCCAAAATCCCCGGGATTAGGAGCTCTTCCAATTTGGCAGCAGTGGGCTCAGTCCCATCTATGCTTATCAGCCCGCCTTTGCTGGGGACTCTTCATGCTTCAGCATCTTATTGGTTGGTTCCCCATAAGTGTCCATTGTTTTTTTCTTTTTCAAAGGGGAAAAATACCATCCCAGTGAGGTTCATTTGGTGTATTTTTAAATTAACGCTTGGCACTCTTTTTCATTGGTCACCTGCCCCCCAGGTCCCCATACCTGCTTCAGCCCCCACCCACTCATTTAATGTTTAGGACAAGCTGTTGATTGGACTCTCCCTCCCTGACCCCCGTTTCCATCTGGGGATGGTGCAACCCGGTGGCTGGAGGTTTTGTCTGGCAGCAAAAGTGCTGGCAGGCAGTTGTGCATCTGCTGGGGAGTCCAGCCAGCATGGCTGCAAAATCAGGCCAGACACAGTGTGCCCAGTGTAAAGAGCTGTCTGAAGGGCCACTCAGAGACCCTCCCGACACCATGGACAAGCCACCCTCAGATGTGACCGAGCTGTGACATGTTGCATGCAATGGGCAGCTGCTCTGAATGCGATTTGCACTGCTGGGTTACAGTGGGAGTCTGCAGTGTGAATCTATGTGTATGTACGTGTTTGGATTATGTTTATATTACATTGTGGGGACCAAATGTTCCCCCACAGTGTGATAAAAACCTATGATTTTGACACTGTGGGAACCATTTTTCAGGTCCCCACAAAGATCTGTCACTGCAATCAAAAAAGTTGCCAAAAGTTTGCCAAAAGTATTTTGTTAAGGTCGTCCTGTTGGGATTAGAGTTTTCCCTATAGAAATTAATAGTCCTCACAAAGATTTAATTACAAACTTTGTGTGTGTGTGTGTGTGTTTGAGTTTGGATTATGTTTATATTACATTGTGGGGACCAAATGTTCTCCACAATGTGTGTGTCTGTGTGTGTGTGTCTCAGGAAAGGTGTTCTTTTTAGAGACCACAGTCCATTTCTGATGTGTCAGCAGAAAGGTTTAAACAACAGCACACATCAGGAGTTAGTCAAAAACAGTTATTTTACAGCTGCTTTTTCCATGACACCAAAGTTTGCTCTGTGAGATGCTTATTCTTTACTTTCTCTTTGTCCCAGTGTTTTTATTGACCGGACAACTAATAACAGAGCGACAAGAAACGGGGGGAACCATTTTTCTTTTTTTTATTCCCTTTCTGCTTGTAGTAATTGTCTTTTTCCGTCCTGCATATTTGTTCTCACAGAAAGCTTGCAAATTTATTAAAAGCCCTAAAGCAGACTATGATAAAGGCGGTTTCACTTATTAAAGCCATTACAAGCAATAGAGAAAACATCCCGTACAATGTTGGAAGCAGACAGGGCACCAATAATACTGCTCATATTGCGGGGAAGCTATTCAACGTTTTCTCCTGAAAATACACACTAAATAAGCGGAGACTTGAGCTGCCCAATGCATTAAGGGCTGGTATATTTTTAGAGTAAGTGGCATATGTATAATTTACTACAATAATGTTTTAAGTGCGGGCCAGCATTGAGAGATTTACTGGGAATGTGTCGTATGGCTGGCTGCAGGCACTGTGCCAGGATGCTGTCGGCGTACCTCAGCTCACCGCAGTCGGAGTGTCACCGCCATCGTCTCCGCCATCTCAGCGCACGCGGGGCCGCAATCAGCGTGCTCCACGCCAGCTGGCACTGTCTAAACTTTGCATAATGAGCGTGCCCTGACAGAATGCCCCCCCCCCCTCACTCCTACCCCGTGTGGCGCTATTGTTCCTGAGACTGGCCGGCCATGAGTGCGTGTCGGAGCGGCACCGGAAACTAGAATGCCACGACGGCCTGCATTCTTACACAGCTCTTGGTCACCGGGCAGACATTCTACAACGAAGGCCTGTACTTCAGAGAATCATCTGTCACTAATGAAATATATCATTTTCCGAGGTATAGAAGCTTTTCAATAATTTACAGACATTGCATGGAAGGCAATTGACGCTTGAATCAAGTGATGTATTAGTGCTAATGCTAGTAGTATTAAAGCTAATATTGTCAGCGTGGGCGTTATTTGGATTATAGGGGTCCACCTTCTGTACCTATTTCTCCTTGTTTTTCTTATATACAAGTTATTTAATGGGGGGAGGGGGGTGCATGTCTCCTGCACCCACCCCTAACACAGTAAGGCCTTCTGACAGAAGCCTGGCAAATTAGCTACTGTGCCTGCAGCACATACTTAAACTGCAGGATATTCAATTACTAATTTAGAAATAAGACACCGTGGTGTTAATTTAAAGCCTTGGGCTTTTCTCGCCGCCCCTGACACTCCACCTCACAATGGCTGCTTCCCTTTCATCAAGCCTGGAATTTCCGGCCGGTGTTGCCACGGTGAGGTCCTCCCAAACCAGACCGACCTGATGTGGTGCTGGTTGGTCCAGGCAGCCGTGGCTCCCACAGTGCGGCACAGTACCGCTGCTGCTTCCGTGCCATTTCTGTCCCAGCATGCTTGGTTGACATGGGAACCGGAGGAACCAGGGCTCTGGGGACAGAATTTGTGTATTTTGGGGAAGGTTTGAATGCACCTATGAAAGGCATGTCGGCCCATGATGGAACCAAACTTGCCATTTTGGAATGTAAGTTTCAGCAGCACAGAGATGGGTGGTACGACAGCCTGTGAGTGTTTCTGCTGCCTACGGCTCTTTCCCTGAGTCTGTGTGCAATTTGTTCGTTCTTCCTCTTTTTCAGTACTACTCCAGTCCAGTCCACTACATGTACACTAGTGTGTGATTGTAGATAATGTGTCCCATCCCGTCCAGGGTAACTCATGCCCTGTGTGCTGTTCTTCCTGGCATAGTTACCAGGTTTACAATGACCCTGAACCTGTGTAGACAGTGTGGATGGCATGATATCACTTTTTCTGTTGCAATCCCGATACTGATATTAACATTCTGTATAACTGGCGATACTGATACCAATCTGATATTTTTTCCCCTTTATCAATTTCTAAGCATTAATTAAATGAGATATTTGTATCAATGCATGGCAAACTATCTGCATTTAGTGTACTGCCATTGTCTGAGTGGCCGAATTAAAAAGCTCAATCATAAGACTATCACTCTATACCCCAACTAAGCATTTCTGGTAAAAATGTACACATAAATCTCCAGGATAACGTACAATGGAGCACAGATAAAACTTTGAGTAGTGATTAATCAAACTTAATTAAACTAATGAATTTAACTGATTAATCAAACTAGAAGAAATACAACTGTGAAGTTGGTATAAATTTCAGATTTATGAAAAACCAGCACAAGTCTTGGATACATTGGCCTTTGCAGTTCTGCTGTTTTATTCCTTCAGCATAAAGCACTGTAGTATATCCTCACAGCTGACAAGATAGCTCCAACCCACATGGGTTGCTGGACAATTGGCCCTCACAAGACCCTTACTTGTGCTTACAGTATGTCACTATCACAACAAGGAATTTTACAGGCTAGACCTATCTCTGACGGAAATTCGCATTGGAGTCTTTGGGGGGGGGGGGGGGGGGGGGGGGGGGGGGGGGGGGGGGGGGGGGGGGGGGGGGGGGGGGGGGGGGGGGGG
>JABFEA020000110.1:24430152-24465528 GCA_019775915.2 Cyphomyrus plagiostoma
AATCCAGTATTTTTTGTTGGTATCAGTCCAACACCAATAGCGGGTATTGGATTAGTGCCATCTCTAGCAAACAGACTATGGATGGTAGTTTTTTCCTACTAAAAATAAGATCAGTGGCAAGGGCAATATGGGCAATATGGGCAATTGTCTGCAGCTTCTTCTGAGGGGGCACCGACCACAGTGCCTCCCCCTGTTCTGTAACTTTAAACATTACAACCCCCCTCCCTTCAAAAACATTTACAGTCACCAACACCATGGTGCATTGCTCAGATAGTGTAATATTTGTATTATACTAGAAGGACCAGATATCCAGATGTACTCATATATAGAAATAAATACACAGTATCTCAGATAGCCTGAGGTATACTGTAGGATCTTATGGCTCCAAATTCAGTTGTGCTAACAGCATGAGTGAAACATTCTGTGCCAAAAGAGCAGACCTGTTACAAAGTATACAATACATTAAGCTGACTGTTGTTGTTGTCATTATGTTATCTCAAGCCCGAACCAGTTTGCCTTTTAAAAATAAGATTGTACTACTTAGCGTATATTTTGGAACAGACACGGTCCTGATTGGGCATCTACAGACATTCACTACACTTGAGGACACTGTGTACCAAATTGAATTTCTTGGTCACCAAGGAAACTGCTAGAAAGTTCTGAGAAAATGGAATCTCTACCTTCTGTTCTACTTTTGTGATTAACTTTCAGTGTCATTTTGTATGAATTTCTACTCAGAATTTTTTTTTTAATTTTCTTTTGAAAGCACATGCAAACTCCACACACAAAGCCGAGCTTTGATCCCCCCAGGGCTACCCACAGACCCACCTAATACTGTTATGCTATTGCTGTTTAAACTGTCACAATTATAAAAACACGGTAAAACTGAATATATATTTTATATTCACTTCATCTGTACTGTCAAATAAAACAAACCAGATTTTTAAATTGAAATTAAGCAGAAGGGAAAGATGTTAAGGTTCATGGTGTGCATCTGCCATCTTGTGGTAAGAGTCAGCCTTTTCACATCTCTCTGTCCTATGTCTGTCCTCTCGGAAACTGGACATTACCTATCCATTAAGTTATATACCTGGATCAACATACTGAATATTGTCTGTACTGTAAATGATATGATGACTTTGGTATTATTAATATATGATCAATCTAATTTTCAGCATTTACTTATATATTTTTTACATTTACCTTTTATGGGTTACGGTAGATGGAATTGGCTAAAATATCCAAATAGGATACCAATTGGTAATCAAGCGTGTAATATTTATGTGTGAAAATGTTCCTGCGCTTTTACATTTAATTAAAATTAAATCGAATAAGAATTAGAGTTGTCATGATTATTCAATTAAAATCAATTATTACATTTCCCCTTCTCGATTACTCGGTAATATGGCTGAAGAAAGACGGTGCAAATATAGAGCCATATAAAGAAAGAGCCAAAATAAAGAGCAAACGCATTTGTGTGGAAGCACTAGATATTAAAAACGAATCAGAATGCAGTCGGCTATCAGTATTGCGAAGCAGAACTTAAATATCACTCCAGCACCACCACAACGCAAATATATCTTTAAAAAAGATACTCGGGTTTAGACGTTCATGTGATGTTAGACACATATATGTCTAGTTTAGCATCTCGACGTAGCCTAGTCTCTTTTTGTCATCACTTTGACTTAAATTATTTTGCCTTTCATGATTGCTATATGTCAAAATAATCGCTGCTAAAACGAAGGTTGTCTCGTACCTCTGCCGCATCATTTTACATTATATGGTACATAATAACCAATTAATGTTAATTGTTCTTTGTTAGCATGCTGTATGCATCCTGCAATGTGTGGTCGGACTCTGCCTTACACCAATCGCAATGTATACATTATATTAAAGAATATACAAATTATTATTCGATGATTCCTCCGATTAATTAAGTACTCAATTATTGATCTAATCTATAATGCAGCCCTAATAGTAATTAGGGTCAGGTATTTAAAAAAATTTGCATTCACTGAGCTAATTTCAGCCAGCTTTGCAGAATATTCATCTGGGTTGTCAAAGTTTGACCAGTTAATGCCTATTTATGTTGAGTTCCACGTTTATAATTTACTATGATTTTTTTAATGCATGGTATTGTTCTAAGCATTGTGAGGAATCTGTAGTATCCATCTTTACAATGGCAGGCTTTTCACCAGGATCCTGTCTCTAAAGCCCAGCAAACTGCTCTGCAGTTAGCATAGCACACCCTGGCACTGTGACCCACCCTTCATTATTCTCCAAGTAGGGACTTGTCACAGAAGCCATTGTCCTGCCAAAGTTTATCCAAAAGCGAGGTATCAAATCCTGCAGGAGGTCCCAGTAGACTGTAAATCACTATTTTGTGAACTTCTTTTTGTCTCAACTGCTATTAGCATTTCCAACTCTGGCAATAGAAAGACATGGAATAGAAATGGGAACCATGGCAAGAGAGAGACTACTGTTCACCAAGATGACTCTTAAGCTTAGTAACAGCAGGTTGCATGATCATCAGCACTCAAGCAAAGCAATGTTCTGTGGGAAGTTTCTGGTAAGGAACCCACATATGGATGTCGAAACCTCATACCAATGATGTTCCAGTGAATTCTCAGGTCATCCTTCCATGAGATGAAGCTGAGGTGTGGTTGGGTCATACACCAAAACAATGAGTTCAAGCAGCTCTGCAAGGAGCATGCGACAGATTCACTGATTTGTTTATACGGGAAACATGTGATTGTAGTCCTGTCTGTTAAGATAGTGTAACAAATTAGTGAGTGTAAAGTGGTGATTAAGAATTTCCTTGGTGTGCTGAGAGGTGTATAACCTGACAGTTTATTAGTAGAGACCAATTTTTTTTTGTTCTTTTAGGTTTCTTTTTACAAACACTCCTCACGTAACGACCGACTTTTGTTCCTATGATATCCAGTGTTTATTGCAGACAACATGTGGTGTTAAATATATAAGCATGCAGAAAATCAGGCATAATGAAGCATTTTTCGTGGTACTGTACTGGTGCCTGAAGTGTCTGTACAACACAGTTACATGCCTGGGTGAGTGTAGTTTATTTTTAATCAGAGGTTTACAAGTTCATCCTACTAGTATGTGTAGTACGAGTAGTCAGGACAGTCAGCATGGTAGGCAGTGTGCGTGTTGTAAGAGCAACTGGCACATATCAGTAAAGCCCATTTTTGTAGCCTAATCACCATACCTGGTACTGGCATCACAATATATTGCTAGTACTTAGTTAATTGTGATCTGAATCTGATTACATACAGACAACAGGTTTTGCATTTATTAGTTGCCCTAAACATCAATACAAATTAGTCAATTAATGGCATCATATAAAGTCATGTAAACACATTGCATTGTGGGGCTTAGTTGCCATCTTTTCTGAGTTTATCACATAACAAGCTATCTATGTGTGACCTTAGTGAAAAATATTCTCGTAACTATAGCCTTATCACTATAAAACACAAAACACCACACAAACTATTATTATATTAGTATGCAGTATGCACTCTCTGCCTCTATCCCTTCCTCCACTCATGTGAAATCCCCTGTTTCCGTCTGTGGTTCTGTTACTGTTCTACCTCAACAGCTACTCCACTTGGTCTCTTCCTCACTGTCCTTCTGCAGCTTCCTGTCAGTTTGCTCTGTTTGTGTGCAGGTTTTCTGCCACCTGTGTCAGAATGATTGCACTGATATGGTGGCAGGCAGTATGCTGGTTAATAACATATTTGAAACCCAACAAGATTTGGTGTGCGTCTGTGGAAATATTTGTCATTTGGAAACATTCATCTAGAAGAGCATTTGTGAGGTCAGGCACCGATGTTGGATGCAGCAGCCTGGCTCGCAATCTCCTTTCTAGTTCATCTCAAACATTTTTGATGGGGTTGAGTTCCACTCCACACTCACCCAACCATGTCTTTATGGATCTTGCTTTGTGCACTGGGACACAGTCCTGCTAGAACAGAAAAGGACCTTCTGTAAACTGTTCCCACAAAGTAGAAACCACAGAATTTTCCAAAATGTCTAGGTATGCTGAAGCATTAAGTGTTCCCTTCACTGTAACTAAGGGACCAAGCCCAACTCTTGAAAAAACATCCCCATACCATTATCCCTCCCCCACCAAACGTTACAGATGGCACAATGCAGTCAGGCGGGTAACATTCCTCTGGCATCCGCCAAACCCAGACTTGTCCATCAGACTGCCAGACAGAGAAGCGTGATTTGTCACTCCACAGAACATGTTTCCACTGCACCAGAGTCCAGTGGCAGTGTGCTTTACACTGCTCCATCTGACACTTGGCATTGTTTTTGGTGATGTGAGGCTTGCATGCAGCTGCTTAACCATGGAAGTCCATTTCATGACGCGCCCAGTGCATAATTTTTGTGCTGGGGTTAATGCCAGAGGAAGGTATGAACTCTGCAGTTATTGAGTCAACAGAGCTTTGGCGAATTTTACACACTATTCACCTCAGTACTTGGTTCTCTGCTGTTACCTCACACTGTCTGCCACTGGCTGAGTTTCTTTTGTTCCTAAACACTTTCCGCTTTGTAATAATACCACTTACAATTGACCGTGGAATATCTAGCAGGGAAAAAAATTCATAAACTGACTTATTGCAAGGTGTCATCCTATGACAGTATCACATAAATGTTTGTAAACCTGACTGCATGGCTCAGGACTCAAAAATTAGAATGGGATGGCCAGCAACACCTGCTGGCCAAAAAGGGATATGACAGATAGGATATGGCAGGGACTGAAGGCCAATTCACACTTTTCCGTGTGCAATTTCAGTCGTGCTCACGGTGAGGTGATGTAAATTTCATTGAGGTTTGCACCACACAGCTGTGGACTGTGCATGTCAATAGCACGGGTGAAAAATCATTGACTAGGTGTTTACTATAGGTGGCAGTGACTTCTACAGAGCAGAGGTCAACCAAGATACAATAGAAGAAAAATTGTTGCAGGAGTTGCCGAGGTATCCGCAGATCTAATTTTTACATTTTTCCTGGCCAGATAATATATTTGGGGCCACTGTGTGGTCTATAATCGTGATCACAAGGTCACTACAGTAGTTTAAGTCTAGCCTTGGCATGTCTGTGGGTCATTGAGCAAGACCATTAACCCCCCCTCACTCCCTAGATACTGCTATGGGTGCATTGTGGGGGAAGTATGAAAAGAATTTCCACATAGAGATCAATTAAAAGTTTCAATTATTATACCATCATATATGGTATTTTCAAAAGCAACTCTATCATGGCTATCACAAAACATGGGAAATAGTTATAAATTCAATCTGCCACCCTGCACAGGCCGAGGTGGAGAACTGATTAATTGATGGACTTTGCCTTTGACTTCAGTCTATACCTTGCTTTTAGCAAGTAAGCCCACTCTTTCTTTTCCTATAATGTTAGCATGCCTGGGGGGGTGGCCAGCCAGTTGACTTTGTACCCCCAGAGGTTTTTTTTCCTCCCTGCTTGGGAGTTTTTGGTTCTCCTCCTCCCTTGTCATCTGACTTTATTATTTCCATTTTGAACTATTCTGCATTAGTGATGCAGGAATGTATCACAACACACCCACGTAAAGTACCTTGGGGTGACTCCGTTGTGCAGAGACACGCTATATAAAAACTAAAAACTAAACAGAATTTTGAAATCTCGGCAAAAAAATGTCATGGGGCGGGGTGGGGGAGTTGCCCTGAATTTTTTCTTATGGATTTTGGATTTGAAGATGCCATGGTTTGCCATGTTACCATAACACCTCATAACCCTATACTAATAACTTTAAAACTGTTCAGAAAAAGTTCCAGGTTTATATACTGCTTGTATTTGTGTTTGTTGCAATACTTCGGCCCTCCGATGGTCTGGTGGAATATCACTGCTGTGCACATGAGCCGACCGCAACCATCTGCACCCACTGACAAATGGAGTATGAACACGCTGTCCATAGCCTGAAAGCGCATGTTAAAAAGTGAATTATGAACTAGCCTTCATCTTGACAGCTTATATTAATTTAGCATCTTTTGAAATGAGATCCTGTCTAAAAATGTGTTTTTTTCCCCGAAACATATATTTTTAATATTTCACAATTGTTCTGGTGACTGTTTAGTTTTTGTCCCACTGTAGCAAGTGATACTTTGAGGAAAAAACATTCACCTGTGCAAACCAAATCAAGAAAAGAAAACGACAGAGAAATTCTTACCATATCAGGAGAGCTACTACTGTAAGATCCAGACTGTACCACGTTTCATCCTGCCCAGTACACAAATGTTGAATATTACATAAATGTCTCATTAAGACTTTCAACTTGGTACAGGTGAGATCTGTCCTGCCTGATGAAGTCTCACTAAACAGCAAACTAGACAACTGACCTTTAACTGATAGGTGGAAGAAGTTTACATAGCTCTGAATCCAATGGCATAATGAAAGTGAAGTTGGGGGAATCGTGCATTTTTGATTTGTATTCTTACTCTCAGGTCCAAACGAGTTAAACTTAGGGCTACCATAAGTCTGGCTTTCCCCAGACACGTCCTCTTTTTCAGCATCTGTCTGCGAGACCTAGCGCTTTTTCAAAAATGGATAGTTTGTCTGGGTTTAGCGCTGCAACCCGTATGACCCAGTGCTACAAGTTACAATTAAGTACAAAGTGAAGGTAAAGGTACTAATTTCCCATATACGGCAACCTCTCAGTATCATCACACAGCATTTGAAAACTTGTGCACGTTTGCCTACATGTCACACTGCTCATGAATAACGGCGTCTTCCGGAAACTATTGGCACTTTAACACTTTATTCTTCATTTTGTGTGAACAGTGAATCACATAGTTTGCTTGAAGTTTGACAAACTTCAACTTAGCATTTTGTAACTTTTGTTAAAAAAGACTTGTATACATGTATTTTATGACAACTGGGCATAGATTGTAAAATGAAAGTTAACTGTAAGGTTAGGGAAAATTCAATAATATTCATAATTCATAATGATCGATGAACATGAAAACTCATTAATATTCTGATCCCTGGATACATCCTCTTTTTCATATCACTAAATACGGTAATCCTAGTTAAACTCTTTGGCAGAAATATTTTGGGAATCAGCCATTCGTATTGTTGCATCCAACATTTCCACCGTGAAACTGTAAAACATGGGGAAAGTGTTCAAACAAAACCGATTTTATTCACATTTAGAACAGCTTATCATACGACGCATGCCAAGTGTAAAGAATTCTGTGGGTGACACCATGCTAATGAATAATTTCAAACAATACATCCACCCATCTTCAATAACCACTTATCCAGTATACATCCAGTATAAGACGCTCTTGGCTGGCGACACTCTGAATGGGATGTCAGTACATCATGATTTTAGGATTTGGTGGAGGCAAGTTTTCCCACATCACAAACTGAATTGATTGATTGATTTATTGACTTTATTAATCCCACAATGGAGAAATTCCTTAGAAACAGCAGCAGTAGTAAAAAAAAGACAGTATAACAGGATCCGTAGGATCAGCAATATACAGTGGGTACGGAAAGTATTCAGACCCCCTTCAATTTTTCACACTGAAAAAAATATTTCAGTTTTTCTTGTTTAATAAATCTGGAACAATTTCAAAAATTCTTTTTTTGTCTGTCAATATGGGGTACATTAATGAGGGGAAAAACAAAATAATTTTAAATGATTTTAGCAAATGGCTGCAATATAACAAAGACAGGAAGGCTGCTATGCAAGGTTCAGCACCTGCACACCAGGAGCAATTCGGGGTTCATAATCTTGCTCAAGGACACTTTGATGGGGTCATGAGAAAGCAGGGCTTGAACCAGCAACCCTCTGGTTGCCAAACGATAGCACTGCCTTCTGCACCACCATCTTCAGACTGGAAAACCAGCAGTGTTTGGACCTCGAGGACCATGATTTGAATAACCCTGAACTATAGGGTCTCAAGTCTGAGATCTGTACGCTATTCACATGCACCTATTTGTCACCAATTTAAGATGTGCAATCATATTTGTAACCAGTTCAAAAATACGTAATTGTATCTGGTTTTGTAAAGTATGTTTTTTTTCTTCTTACGTAAGTGAGATGTGGTGATGGGGGGTTGTACTAGTAAGTGTGGCAACTGTTCTTATCTTCTTATCATCAGCACTGTAGTGGTCACAACTGAGAGGACAAATTTAACTCACCCATAGGGCTGCTTGACACCATTCCCTCAGCCCCATGGATTAGTGATGTTGAGTAGTAAAGGCTCCTGACTGGATGAGTACAAGTACATTAACTGTGTAGCTAGAAGTTCTTTCACCTAACATCGGTGAAGAGAAAAATTCACCACTTATGCTAGCTAAATAATTTATATCATTAGACATTTAAATGTGACCAAAGAATCCTGCCCCTTATATTTTTTTGGGACTTTCTAGGTTCTCCCCATGTTATATTTCCTCTCAGGCATGGACTTTGGGAAACTGGTGTTTTTAAACATCACCCTGATCCACCCAGGCATGCTGCCAGACACCAATGGAACCACAAGCTGGCTGTGAGGCCACAAATATCCAGTGATGGGCATATAGATGGCCATGAGGTGAAAGAGGTAGCTTGTAGACATGATGGCAGGACATATGGTGGTACAGAAGCTCTGGCTAGTCAGCATCGCCGACCCCTGCATCATCAGACTGGAATTGCTAGTCTGCTTCAATGCAGATGTGGTGGTCCTCCAGTGTGACAGCACCGACCAGCACCAGTGGAGGGCGAAGTGAGGAGGAGAGGCCTCCGCAAAGTTGGAGAAGAGAGCAGTCCGCAACTCCCGGAAGATCTCTGACAACAGCTCAGCTGCATCTCCAACCTGGACTGCAGAGAATAGTAACACCATAGTGGGGCCATCTCTCTAGATCAGGGGTGTCAGACTCCAGTCCTGGGGGGCCGCAGCCCTGTGTAGCTTAGCTCTTTCCCTGTTCCACCATAAATGATTCAACTCAAGAGCTGTATGGTAATTAGCACAAGGAGTTGCATCAGGTGTGTTAAACGAGGGGAAACCCAAAAATATGCAGGGCTCTGGCCCCCCAGGACTGGAGTCTAACACCTGTGCTCTAGATGATACAGGTTGTCCAAGAATTGTAGCAGTGCAGGAGCCAGGACATGACAGCCACGCAAAAGGATAAGCTCAGAGCTCTATTGCGCTCATTTCAAGACATCTTTGCTACCAGAACCGAAGAATGCTGACCCACTTCTCTGGTGCAGCACCACATTGATACGGGAGAAGCCCCCCCATCTGCCTGTATCTGCACAGACTGTACACTAGTGAAGCAACAATTGGCAGAGTGGAACATTTGAAAGATGGCAGCGGCGGATGCCATCAATCTGTCCAACTCGCCCTTCGGCGGCTCCAGTGATAGTCATCTTGGTAATATTGAACCCACTGTTAACTTTCCACCAGTCAGGTGCCGCTGAAAATTTCTGCTATGGTAGCAAATTCTGGCAAGGGAGTAAAAATGGCGTTTAATGACATTGCAACGCGAGGTAAGGTATTTTATACCTAAATCTAAAATTGGCTGTAGTGTTTTACACCACTGGGCAATGTCACTTAGCCAATCATAATCATTTTCATCCTTGCTGTTTAAGTCAGTCCTAGACTGTCACGATCTGGTTTTTTATGTTTTTTTAATGATCCCTTTCGGCCTTCCCGTCTCCTCATTCTTGGGCTTATTAATATTCCCATGTCATTCAGTGTGTTTAGCTGGATTTACTGGGTGATTGTTGCCGCGTCAAACCCCGACTACTGCAACCTAGCACCAAGCTCCGTCGGCCGGTTTGTGCGGACGCTGACCGGCGTCGGACGCGAGGGGCGGGGGCTGATGCCGGGCTGATGACGCGGAGTACAGGGCCGTGAGTCAGCAGCTGTACGGACAGCCGTTGTAGGCGCGCAGAAGCGTCCTTCGCTCCGCCGAACGCAGACTCGGCTACCCGCTTTCCGCACGGTGAACATGGCGCTCCCAGCATCCCCGGATCTGCAGCTGAGCACGGCGGCACAGAGCGGCTCGGTCGGCGGCGGCGACGACGACGAGCGCGACCTGCGCCTTGAAGAGAAAGAGTGGAAGGAGATAACACGAAGAGGGGATGACGGCACCTCCCTTCCGCTGCATTCACCGTGGACCTTTTGGATTGACAGGTACGAACTAAGACCAGCTAACAGACCTCTTTTATTTCATGTTTTGGTTTCTAGAGAACAGCGTAACCCCACTGCCGCGTCCGACCTACAATGGCCTCCGTGTAGTTAGCTGGGGAATTAGCTAACCTGCTAGCGGTAGCTACTTGGACATGATTGTTATTTTTTTTGGCTGAAGTATCGTCGTATCAGTTAAAATATTCATAAACTGGCCGCCAGACTTCCGTGTTGACGCCGATGGTTTATTAGTTACAAAGCAAACGCCGGGCTATTGGCCGTTTAAACAATAGGGTGGACATGTTCAACGAAACATCACAACAAATACACGATGATCTGTATAATGTCAGGTAAGCATCCATTCACGAGCCGAGTGTTTGCGTTGTGAACTGGCTCTTTAAGCATCTAGGCACTTAAAAGAGGATATGCGTTACTTATAAATCCGCGAGTTGCCATATTTATGTTGCCGGCTAAAATCATTTTTCACAATCCCCCCACCCTCGATCCAGCGTCATTTCTGGATGTTTTCAAGCAATTTAACGGTAGCGATGGTGTCAGTGTGAAGTTTTATTATGACGTTTTATTAATCTCTATGCGCCTATCGCCTCATTTTATGGTTAATTGACTGTGAAAGATGAATATTTCTTGTTTAATAGTTTTGACTATTCATTATTAAGCTTTTTTATAGTGTGCTAAATATACGACCTGTGGTGTGTCGTTATATTTTATAAACATTTGCAGATGTTTTCATGGTAACGGTGGCTTTTATAGTAGAAGTGCTGCTCTTTTGAATGTATAATTTTTTGAAATGGGAAAAAAATATCTGATCTAGTAGGTAGCCAAAGTTTCATAGTAGTCTCATGATGCCAATAAGTGTGTTTTCTTTATTGAAACCTAAGTCTTCATAGTGTGAATTCTTCAGCTCAATAGACCTGAAAAAATGTTGGTCAGGCTTTTTCAGGTGTAGACAGTTCTGCCATATTCTGTTGCCAAAGCCACTGTGTTGTTGTAGAGTTTGTTAAATCTTAGTGTGGTTTGCAGTGTCCCTTATTTGTAAAACTACTCGGCCAGCTCCATGTTGTTGATTTGTACAGCTGTCATGAAGGCTAGTACTGGAACTGTACTTTGCGGAGAGACAGGAGGCGATGGGGCATCTGCTTGTTTTGGGTCTGTGGATTTATACCCATATCTGAGAAGCCCCTTCTTGACAGAACTATGTTGTCTAGTTTCTGTTTTGTAACTGGAACTTCCTGAAGTTGAGCAGAAGAATTATATGCACTTTCTTCTGTATTTGTAAAATGTGTGTCCCCTCTCTATTACTGTAATAAGTTGTTTTTGGTTTGTCACATTAATGTTAGGTAGGATAAATGCAAATTGAATCTATTTCTAGTTGAATGATTCTGACATTTGTACAGCTGTCATGATGGCTAGTACTGGAACTGTTTAGCTGTCTAACTGCTCTAACTGTCTGTTGACTTGCGTGTGTAGCCCTTCATGTACAGAAGTTTCAATTCGTTTTTTTGTTAAATTGAATTGTGGAGAGCCAGTGTGTTGAAATATGTTATGTGCCTTGCAGGTGATTTAATGTTTCTAAAGCTGGATTACTGATCTGTCATGGACAATAACAAACTGAAAGTGTGCTAACTCATGTTTACTGTGAGAGCAGAGTCCAGTGATGATAAACTGTTACCCAGTCCACTCAGTGACCCAGAGAGACCAAAGGGGAAATACTCAACAGTCAACATAGAGACAAAATGGCAACATCCTTGTGGTTGACCTTGATGCAGATAAAACAGTGATGTTAACATAGGTGGCAGTAATACTGAGATGCTACTGAAGGACCTGATTATATGTATCAGGTGTATTAAATTAGAGCCGCCCCTAAATTCTGCTGGTAGACCTCCAGGTGAAGGATTGAGCAACCCCTGCTACAGATCTTTAGAAATGATCAATATTACAAATCCTGTACAAAAGCAAGGTCTTTTTTGAAACTATAAATGTCTTGTTAACTGACAGTTATCTCATCTACAGGTCATTACCAGGAACGACAGCAGCGGAGTGTGAATCAAACCTCAAGAAAATCTACACTGTTCAAACCATTCAGGTGCCTTATTGATTTATCATAGCAAGGTGTCCAGGCCAGACGCAGCAAATGTATGACAGCGGGAGTTGTAACATATTGTTACCCAAGACAAACACTGTACCGCAATCTCAAGTAACAGACCTAAGAAACCTGTTGTAAAGTCAGCAGCACTTCAGCCCAAGCTTTATTAACCAAGAAGTTAAACCGCAAAGCGGAACAGTACCTGTATCGTTTGCTTAGGGTAGAAAGAATCTCTTGACTGGCAGCTGTTAGCATGAAGCTAGCAGTAAAAGTCTGTCATTCGACTTCTTTTGATTCCCTGGTGACATACGATAAAAGAAGATAAGAGATAGCAAAGCCATCTCCCATGGCTGCTGTTCTTTGTGCTTTCAAGAGAAGTGAGTATTGTATTAATAAGAACAGGAGGGACACTGCTTTTAATTTTTTACTTGTTTTTCTGTTTTCCTCTTGGTTTCATCCATAAAGTGTTTCTGGAGTGTTTACAACAACATCCCTGTAGTGTCTTCCTTACCTCTGAGGTGCAGCTACCACTTAATGAGAGGGGAGAGGAGGCCTCTGTGGTGAGTGTCCCCCTCAGTCTCGCAATGCTTGCACTCTGGATCACCCGTCCTTTAAATAATGGGGTAGTTGCCGAATGCTGATTTTAGGTCGGCAAGTGGCAGAAAGTGTGGGAAACAGTGGGTTGTGGCATTCTTTTGTAGATGGACGCTTTGGTTATTGTGCCCTGTACTGTTAACAGGGAGGATGAAAGTAATGCCAAGGGTGGAGTATGGAAGATGAAAGTACCCAAAGAAAGTACTGTAAGTAGTGTGAGTCCGGCTGGTGAGTCCCTGTCTGAATGCAAATGACTGTTTCTTAAAAGGACTCGCTCTCTCTCTCTGAACAGTGTGCGGTTTGGAAAGAATTGCTGCTGGCTACCATTGGAGAGCAGTTTACGGATTATTGTGCTTCAGGTCAGTATTGATTACTGGCTGACCGGTGTGTTTATAGGGGAGGGCAGTGCAGAATAATCTTCATACACAGGTGTACTAGGGTTAGCCTGCAGGGAAGATTCAAGCATTAGGACAATGTGACGGCTACTGTTAGAGACGCCTTGAAACTTTTCATTTTGCATTCAAAGACAGGTTTTTACTTTCATTAAAATAATTATACTGAAGAAACCTCCACAGATTCATCTAAGCTTTCTAAAAGCAAGAACTATTATAAATTCACTAAGTATCTTAGTTCTTTGCCTGCTTCTCCTTAAAATTTAAGCCTTGTTATTTTTTTTTCTTTAAAACCCCTTCACTAGAATTAAAAGCAGAGATTATGCAAATACATTCCTTTCACATGTCTTCCATTGCTTTAATAACTCTGGTTCCCCATAGAAAGCATTAGAGATGTTGATGATGGTGATGCATTTGCACGTCAATATTCCATTTTCAGAAGATGAAGTTGTTGGTGTGAGTGTCAGTGTGCGGGACCGAGAGGACGTGGTTCAGGTCTGGAATGGGAACTCTGCCTATGCCAGTGAAGCAAATATCCTTGGGAAAATTTATGAGCTCCTCCCACAAATATCTTTCAAAGCAGTATTTTATAAGCGTAAGTATTACACCACTCATGTGTCTTCATTTCATTCATAACTTCTAGTGCTTTTGTGCTATGTTGTAGACAGTGACATTATATACTCTCCAGTGATGTCCAAAGTTGATATCAAAGATCGATCCAGGTTTTTAATTATTTTTTTTATAGGTATCCTCTGTCATAGTTTGACCTAAAGCATAGTCTGTTCTAATTTCCCATACATGCACAGCTGACATCAGTTTGTAAAGTTATGTCACATGCTACAGTTGGCTTGAGGCACCTGGCTTGAAAGTACAAACTACTGAGATGTCAGCCGTGTGGAAATTCTTTAAATTGGAAACTTAATGGTGCCCGGAAGCTACCTGCAATGTTTGCAATGGCATCCTTTCGAAGGGAGGTAGCAAAAAAATGTAGTTAATACAACGAATCAAATTATACACTCACAGAAACCTCATAAGGAAGCATACTGCAAGATTGCGATGTATAAGGCTTTTGCACACCAAGTCTGAATTTTTCATATAGGTTTTTATAATCCGTCATCCGATGATAACCGTCACGAACAGAAACCTTTCACAGTCCAATGCATTTTAATATTCTGTAATTGCAAAACTTTGGAATATGAGACAAAATGGATTCGTCAAGCAGTGAGGGTGATTTTGTGGTCCTCAAACTTATTCTGAGCAGGAACAAAAGAGAAAATACTGGATTCATCCGATTCTGAGTAGCCAGCTTGGGCAGGGAGATTTTTATCTGCTGATACACCCATCAGGATAATTCCTGTATTTCAGAACATCAGTGGTTCAGTTTGATATGCTACTAACAATACTGGAGCATATTAAAAATTAATTAAAAAGAAGCCCATCATTTTGGTAGCATTCAGTTGAAAATTGAACTTGTTCCGAAAAGTTTCATGACAGACGAAAGTTTCAGAATTGGTGTGCAAACGTGATTGACACAACTTGAGGTCATTTATTTTTTAAATGTGTAACAAGCCAAAAATATGGACTAAAAAGACCTTTACTCAGAAGAAGAAAACAGCAATACCAAATCTATGTGTATGTATATATTTATTAAAAGATTGGGACTTGAAATCAGTGGAAATAGACATTGAATGGATATGGATCCTATTGGGGAACTAGAAAAACTGATTGGGACATCCCTATTTCATGCCTTTAATCACTCAAAATTTGGCTCTCAGCGTTCATGGTCAGTGGAGTGTGTGGGCCCCACACTTTGCCTTGGTTATTAATGAAATTTACTGAGTGCTTAGTTGTTTATGCAGCTTGAGGTGCAAGAGGTCTGAACTGGTGAACCTCCAATCTGAGTGGGTATGTGACTTCTCCTCTCCAGCTCATGTGGAGCACCGTGCCTTTGAAGGAGGCCGACCCCGACATTGAGGTCCATTCTGGGCCTCAGCATGAGGTATTGGACAGGGAAGGAAAACAACTCCCTCACCGGAGCACTACTCTGCATCATCTGGAACCTCACCAGCCGTCTTAAATGGGCCTGTCCGCCCGCACCTTGCCAGTAGATATCTGTGTGTTTGGCACAGATGTTAGATTCCCTTTATGGTGTATTTCTAGTCTAGGTGCTTGTGCGGGAGGACACCTGAAAATGGAACAGTGCTAGTTAATGGTATAGAGGTGTATTGTGCGTTTGCAATGGAATGAAGTGGACCGGTGCCTGACATTGGCTGGAAATGACTTGTGCTGGGACGTTCCATCTGGTCAGAGGGTGCAGGATGAACAAGCCAACTTCACATTTTGGTGCTGCTCTCTAGATCCCACACTGGAGAAAGGAAAAAAACAGCTGTTCTTCTCATGGCTGTGAAATGGAGATTGGATACTGTACACAAATCCCCCCCCCCCCCCATAATGTATTTCTGTCGTATTGAGGAGGAACCAGCGCTGCCTCTTTTGTTTTGATATGGCATCTGTGTTTGGTGCCAAAGGATTGTTCACCTTCACAGTGGTGACTCCCATCTCTACTATTGTTGAAAAGTGTCATGAAATCTTGTTTAGAGGTTTTTTTCCAGTGCTCTCACTGGAAATTACTGCCACGTTTGCCATTTTTATTCTGATTTTGTTTACGGTAGATGTACCATGTCCTTATTCTTATTGTATCACATTGATTCTGGAAAGAGAACTGATGTTTAATTTTAAAAGTTATTTACACCACTGTCTAATGATACTTTTTATAGCATTATTAGTTTTGCATTTCAGACTTTTTTTAAAGGTCATTATCTAAACAGAAAATGTCATTCATTGTAATTTCAGTCAAGTTATGCTTTTCTTTCCATTCCTGTAATTCTGGATGTAGAAATGCATGTTACACCCTGTGTCATGCTATTATTATGCATAACGTGAATTATCTGATATTTCAAAAATGAGTAGATACTAGTGAAAATTGTGCAAAATTGGTATTAGTTTTGTATAAATGTGGTCAAAATCATGCCACGTGTTATGCAATATTTGGAGAGATTCATGATTTACCAAAATATGCACTTTTTCCACGCTATTATGCAAACCTATGTAATTGCAACAATAGTTTTATCAAGGTGATTGCTACAGAAACAATGTTTAATGATGTTTAAAGACGGTAAAGGTGTTGAAAAAATGAGCAGTTATGATCAAAAATGAGTCTTTGATCCAATGAATTGGTTAAATTCTGCATTTCCGAGGGTAGATTATTTTTGCTGATATTGAACTAGCGCCCTACAGTTTCTCTTGAAGAAAGCTAATGTTCTGAGGAATAATTTTGTTGCTTGATAACGCTCCATAGGTTTTCAATGGGATTCAAATTGAGCAGAGATGCTGACTGTTCTGTCAGATGGGTGTTTTTTTAAGACCAGTTTCATCAAGCACTCTTCTGTCTTCCTTGGCAGCATGTGATAGAGCATTGTTATGCATGAGTATCATTTTCCTTCTTAATGCCATGGCACACTGGTTTCTCAGAAATTCAATATTAGCAGCAGCAGTCAAATTTATACCTTCGGAAACTTACCAATTACCAGTTAGTGCACTACCAATTATTCCACTGCAAGACCTCAACCTCCTTGCTGGCATCTGTGTGAGAAGATTAGGACCATCATTTCTGACCCAGCTCTGGCTTCATGCATTAGGTCCATCAGTGAACATTACAGCTTGGATAGTTTTTGAGGCCATTCCACATAACTTTGACTGCCCTTTGATGGAGGCTAAAAATCTGGCTTTACATATTAGTCATGGTGGTGGAATGTCCTGCATTTTTTGTCTTGATACATTGGTGGCACCAGCCTCGTTAAATGTCTTTGCATTTGGCTAAAGACTTTTTTTTGGTCAGCACTTTCTTTAATGAGAAAGGGCTTGTGAAACATCTTTTGATTTTCCCTTGTGATCTATTCCTAACTACATTCAGTTCTTCTGTATTCTTTATGGCACAAGTTTTTAATTCGGTTAAATCTGTCTTACGTCCCCTAAATTTTATGTTTTAACCAATTTGCACATTGCTTAGTATGTTGGCACTACACAACTGTCGGGGGGAAAAGTGCAAAGATGACCGCAGCTTTTGTACTCTGGTGCAGTAATCAATGAAATTTTCACATGATGCAGCTGACTTTCAACAATGTGAATATGCAAAGGCATTATAAGAAACTACAACAAAATGTTTTGCATACTAGCGTGGTACATAGTGAATAGAACGGGTAGCTTGAAATTTGCAGATTTCCGGTCTGGTGTCATGTTGCTGTGCAGGGTGCTCCTCTCCTCAGCTATCCCTATTTTAGTTACTTTGATTATTGACTTATGTGAAATGTTTGGCATTTTTCTGAATTTCTATTTGGCAAAATACATGGTATCTTTTGTTCAAGGTATAAAATAGATAACCTCTGAAAACATATATAATCTAAACTGTATTTCTTTACCAAAGAGGTAATCTTTTCCCCCAATGTTTTATATAGCATGATAGCACTACCAAGAACTCCACAGATAAAACCACTGTACAATTGTAACTGCCTAAATCTTTATTAAACTTTCAGTCTGTTTTTTCAAAATCGTAGAATATTTTTATATTTATTTTTACTTAAAGATTTTAAGTAGTCCAAAATTTAGAAATAAATGCAAGGTTTTAAATTTATTTCAGAAAGTTACATTATGGGGGGTTGTCAAAGCAAACGCGGTCGGTCAGGGAAAAATGCTTTAGTGACTCAGGTCTGTCATGTGAGAACACGCCAAAAGCACACTGATGTCATCAAGTAGTGTCAGATGTGTTGAGAGGGTCAAGGTTTTCCTCATTACTGGGACATTGTTACAATAGCACACATCATTAATATGTTTCTCTCATGAATTTCTGTGCTGGATTCTCAGTAAAGCTCAGAGACTTCTCAATGAGTATAATTCTGTTAGAAAGGTGCCTTTGTGCTATCAGGGTTAAATCCTGGAGTGTGTTGGTTTTATTTCAGGATATGTAATCTATTATAATGTAAAAATAATTTTTGCCTGTAGGTTTTGGGCAAAACTTGAAAATAAAACATTGAATCAATAATGTTGTTGTGTTGGTATTGCATCATTTTTAGTGCTTTATAAACATGTTTTTGCTAGATGATTTGCTTTCATTTTGTTTTTAAATTGGAAGCTGTAAAATTCTGAAATGATCCTGCACTTCTAATTTAAGAGCTGAAGGAGCCAGCACCTGGAGCGCATACTTAAATTTGTAATTGTACAAATCTTTCAAGCCATTGTCCTATGGTCTAGTTCTTTGGAAGTAACTGAAAGTGAAATCATAGCATCGAAATGCTCATTTCAAGGACGATTAATTTTTTATTTTTTTTAAGTGAACCAACATATTTTATACCTGGTAGATGTATCATGAGGGTGTAGGCAACTGCCTTGGGCCCCTGAAAACTATAGGCTCCATGAAGTCTGAATTTGCAATAGTTAGGAACTATTAAACTTCTTAATTTTGGCCAACTGACCCACCAGGGCAATACTCCCCTCCCCCACAAGCAAATGTTACTGATGGCACTCTTACCCCACCCTCACTGATGTTTTACCACTGCCACACCACACCTTCTTTAACATATAATTGATGTTCCATCATTTTTCCCCCTAGTTACACTTAGCTCCAAAAAATAGCTCAGCTGGCCCACTTACGGGCCCCTAGAGAAGTCTGTCCCCAGCCCCAAAGCTTCTCTACTCCAGTGTTCTCAACAAGTGGGTCGGGAATAAAATTGACCCCGAGTTTAAAGCAGTTAAACCACCTGAAAAACGTTTCCCCCCAGAAACATAGTATGCTTGGACCATGCAAAATGAAGACCTACTCCCAAAGCAAATATACATTTATCCCATCACCATCCAAGACTTGTGGCCATAGTTTGCAGTAACCCTGGCAACTTACTGTACCTTTTCAGCTATGTCACTGGGGCTTCACCCTGCATCATCCAACTGCGTAAAGAAGTTACCATGGTTGTATAATGCAGTCTAACTTAACTGATTCGAACCCTTGAGGAATTTCATCAGGCTCTTTGTCGCCTCCATGAAAACACACACCCACAGAAACCAGGCCTAGAAAATCAACTGTTTTGTTTCCCCCATGGCCACACTTCATTAGATACTCACACAGGGAGTCAAGAAGGGACTATGGATGTCAGTTATTGCTTCTCATAATCAGTGCTGGCATTTTTTTTTACCTCCATGTTTTCTATGTTGGAAAATGGAATTTCCAAAAAAGCCTATTCTTTAGTGTATTCAGGTGTGAGTTACTACGAGCTGTGTCGACTGCTGTTTGATATAGGCCTACTTATGTTCCAGTTTTTCACATTTTTTTGTCAATATAATCCTAAGACACTACCGATGAGATATATTTTTAATATTGAAATCCTCATAGTAATTTATCGCAATCATAATTGAAAAATACCCGTCTATCCTTCCACTGCTTATCTTAGTCATTAGGTCTCTGGAGTCCATCCCAGCCAGCATGGAGCAAACGCCGGCGCTGCGACCTGGAGGGATGCCAGCCAGTCCAGTATAATACGGATAATTTAGAGACGCCAGTTAACTCTGTCTTTGTACTGCGCGAGGAAATCGGTGTAAAAGGAGGCGACACGGCGCCAAGTTCCCACCCGGAACACGGTACCTTTCGAGGCCCCAAGTGAGAGGCAACAGTGCAACCTACTGAGTTATGCTGGTACACGCTTTCCAATAAGTTGCTATAACAATTTCGCATACGACCAGAGAGTGGTGGTATGCGTCCACTAGTTTTTTTAAATACCGTTATAGCACGAGGTTATTGTAAAATGTATTTTAAAAATCAATCAATTGACGTATGTGGCGCAGATATTAAAACGTATTTTTAACATCCGTCTCGACGCTATTTATTTTTCCTCAATTTGTAAAATCATACTAAAATGAATACTCTAGTATCCCAAATTGTTTTTTCCCCACCGTCAGAGCAAAATTATCAGTCATAAATACAAGCGGCCTAATCGCCGGATTCCCGCTCGCACCTCAGACTCAGGCGCTCCGTCCTTCCTTCCCTCCGTCCTTCCTTCCCTCCGTCCTCGTGCGCACTATGTCCTTTTACTCAACTTTCGCCCGGCTGACTTGCATAATTTAACCGAACCGAACTGGGAGAAAGGTTCCATTTTTCAGCTTTGGCTGCCTTGGGGGAAAAAAAAGAACCTTCACTTTATGACAAAAGTAAGAAACGAAGATTCCTTTAGCGATAGCAAATACTCTCCAAAGTTCAGACGCCAATATCACCTCAGGACTTAAACAGTTTATATTTACACGTTACTGCGGATATGCGATGGGATTTTGAGAACCAGCCTTCTGTTTACGCAGCAGGTGGATGTGACGTCACGGCCCTGGAACATCAAATAATAACAACAATCCAAATCCGCCGAGCCTCCCGTGTCTAGAGGCGCAATGTACTGTAGTATTGTCATCAGCAGGTCGTATCCGGCAGAGGAGCCGCCATGGAGCCGCGATCTCTCCCCCTAGCGCACTCCGCACAAGCCGCAGTCGCTCTCCGCTGCGGTCAAAGTTAATTCACCTAAAGCGGAGTAATATCCTCCTTTACGGAGAATCTGCTGCGCCTTGTTTTCGGTGAACAGGATCGCCTGCGCGGTTCGGCAGCTGTGTCAAGAAAGTACTATAATTCTTCTTTTTTTCTTGTTTGCGATCAAGGATTTTCCGTCTTTGGTAAGTTGGTGACTCGCTGTTGCTAACGCACGGGCGGGGATTGCTGTACGATTTCTTTCCCCACCGTATTCATATGGAGTGTGGGTTTTTCCCAGGTTTGGTGTTCTGTGTGGATATAACGAGCGAGACGAATTCGTGTAAAAGCCCGACGCTAATAAGTATGACTAAAAACACAGAGTGCGATATTTCCCGTTTATACTGAGAAATGTACTCTAAGGTTCGGCATCTTTCGTTTAATGCTCATGCAGTCTCTAGTTAACACTGAACCCCCATAAGTTACGGATGTGAAACACTGAAAATTAAAGTTGACAGATCGGTGTTTGTATGTCTTCCTTTTGCGGGGAAAGCGTGACTGTTCAGTATGTGCAAACACGATTTGTCTGGAAAGGACTGGAACTAAGTGGAGGTAAGTAAAAAGCTCCAGTCCCGTAAAGTCTGGGCGTGAGTCACGATGCCCGCACACACGTGTCACACACTGGCACCCGGCTTTGTCGCGATTCTGCGGGGTTTAGTTCTAATCGCCGTCACATGTGTCCTTATGTACTTTTCTCCAACCACAGTATGTGCAGAATGATATTGGTATGCTCGTTTGGAAGAAAGGGCCCTGGAAAAATGTGTTAGAACAGTACTTTGATTTTAACTGATCTTCATTCTTGCGTTCGTGCCCCATATTTTGTCATATCTAGTTTGTAATTTTATTATTATTAATTATTTATTATTATTATTATTATTATTATTATTATTATGATGTTCTGTTGTTTAACAAAGATGCATTTTGGTGTCTTAATGCGCTTAGATTTTTTAGAATTCCTCTTTACTGATGTTAACACCGGCTTTTCACTTTAGTGCCAGTTTACACTTTTACATTCTGATTAAAGGACCAAAATCATGGTGTAGTTTCATGTCTTAAGAAACCGTCGTTCACAGTTCGATTTCTAATTTCTTTGTCTAACTACATTTTGCCTTTATGCACAAATTGACGTGTGGCAAGCCTGCAAGGTATTGTGCTGAGTTTGAGAATCTGACTCTGTTTCAGCTATAGGGCATGCATTTTCCATCTGGGCCTTTATACCCTTACAGACTGGGTGAGGGTTATAGAAAATAATAAAAGGGGTGTTTCTTGTTTAAGAATTTCTTATTTAAGAATATAAAGATATGATATTAATTGGGGTGAGAAGCCCTTATTTTATTTTCCTCCATACATTGCTGAATAATATTGGTAAACTTGCTTTTCGGGGCATTGGACTGTACTTGCCATTTCATTTCACAATAGCAAGTGCAAGAGGAGTGAGGATGAGAAACCAAGAACCATAACAATGACGCACGCAGGACGAATAACGAACAGCCGGGTAAATATTTAACTTAGGCCTCAGTCCATAGAGGAAAACAAACAAACTGCAGACAAATAAACAGGAAAGCAAACTTTGAAGGCTGTGCCACCTGTATATGCAGAGGCTAGCCCCACCTTGCTCTGAATTAAAGGCTGAAGAGGCACCCCCTGTGAAGTCGATGCTCAGGTTGAGTGTGTTTCAGGCAATCACCAGGAAAACGGTGTGACATGAGGAGAGAGAGAAACGGCACACACAAGAAAGCTACTTGTCCCAGCATATCTCTGTTGTTTGGATAGGCCTCCTGGTTATGGGAGTGCAGGCAATTTTCTTGCTCCACCCTGTTCCCACTTGACTCTGTTGCCGCGGAGCAATCAGTGTGACTGCTCCGGCCTAGATCTCACCATTAAGCTGAATGTTTGCTAATCTTATGTGTAAAAGCCGCCATGGATAAGCCTCCTAATAACAGTAGCATGCAGCCGTATACCTCATAAAGGCTTAACACACAAATGGACGGTTTCAAAACCAGTACTGAGCCCACACTACAACAACAAACCTGTTTTTATTTTTGTTTAACTGCCCTTCCTTAGGTCTCAGGTGCCACCGGCGTCTCCACCTTTTGCAAAAATGTGCTTATTTTTGTGTGACAGGCTTGTTTCTTAGTGTCATCTTCATAACATACAAATAGCATGAAGAATGTGCATTTGTGTCTTTTTTTCTGGGGGAAGTTAATTTTAGCAGCTCTGGTGTTTGTATTGGAACAACAGTTCACTGATGCAAGAATGTAAGACTGTTCAGATGAGACAGGACAATGGATACTACAGAAAATTGGTGCAAATAAAACACTGTTCTGTTGCGAAAACAAAGGGTTTATGATAGATAAATAGGCTGAAATCTTCCAGGATTAAAAATGCAAAAACTTGAAAAATAAAATGAACATATTTCTTCTGGCACTGGTGGAGTATGAGACATAAATTGGGAATTCTGTGCTATTTATTAACCATTATAGATGGGAAAGTAACATATATCTAGATGGAATGGGGGTATGCTGCTATGCTGGCTGTTTGCTGAGAAGCCAACTGAGAAAACAAAATGACAGTTGGTGAATAGGGGCTGGGTCCTTTCTTGCAATGCAGGTCAGTGGCCTGTACATAGAAGTGTGATCTGCTTCAATTTTGAGGACGTATTGACCATCTCAGAGCATCTTTGTGAACCATTACATGTCCTTTTACATTTGCGGCAGTTCCCACACTTATAAAGTGCTGTTTCTTGCTCTGAAAATGGGCAACGGAACTGTGATATTTATTTATTTCCTTGGGTTTTAATTTCTGTAGGAAATCAATGTTCAGCGAATTTTGTGGTTAATCCTTGGCCGTCCTCTTGCTTACATGGCCTTGAGTGAATCATGCAGATGTTTGCTTTTTGACAGAGAAGCTTAATAGTTCCTTTTTTTTTCTTACCACACCCAGCAAAAGTACATATCTGCATTTCTGTTTGTCTGACACATGGCATATGTAAATATGTGTGCATATGTGTATATGTAGACATTCTGGCTGTCGGATTTGGTGTGTAAACATTGCACGTTTGGTGTTTTTTTTTATACACATCAGAAATGTGCCTGCTTAAGGCTCTGTTACCTGTGCATGCAGTGAACATTTTCTAAAAATTTGAGTTCCTGAAATACGTGGCTGCCCCCTTTGTAATGCTATGTGAGTTTTAGCTGAATTTTGATGTGAAGTCAGTGTAATTTGCTATACTCTTGACCTAAAGTGAGGTTGCTGGTCTGCATCGTGAATGTTATCAAGTGTGTATCTCAATGTACTTTTTTTGTTTTTTCAAAAGAATGTTTCATGTTGGTGGCATAATAAATATTCTTGACTGTAATGTATAGCTTATGTTTGTTTCATACCCTAAACACTCCTTCATTCAGTTTCCGGTCCTTTTCTTTTTTCTTCTTGCCATGATATCAATCAAAGTTGCTTCCCTTTTCCTTTCAGCCTCTTTACACAAACTTTCAGTCTTTCTTTGTTCTTGTTGCTGAGTGGTTGTTCATTTCTTTCTTTCAGACTGTGACAGCTTCCCTTCTCAGCAGCCGTGTTCAGGAAGTAGAAGGGGCTGATGCTCTGTTGGAGCGCCGTAATGACCATCTTACAGGAAGCAGTTGGGAAGAGGTGAGGAATCCTTGGCTGGGGTCTCCCTCGTCATAGACTGACTCTGTGACCTTTTTTCTACCGACATACAGCTATTTCATTCAAATTAGTGGTTGACTTATTACTGCCTTTTTTACAAATGTTGGACTGCATATTTACAGTGCACTATGTCATTTGGGGCCTTCTGGTTTTGGTGTCAGTACATGTCCACATGCACTGGGCCTGTATTCCTGCTGTGGATTATTGGGCCCCATCCGTTTACCTCTAAAGAAGCTTGGGGAAGGAGATACAGAAGAGCACTGTGCATCAAGTTTTACTCTAGCTTTTGGTGTAGCCTGGAACCCTCCAGATGTAAAAGCACAAGTCTTTGAATGCTGCCAAAAATGCCAGTTATGCTATAGAACACGATTTATGATCTTTTGTAATTTAAACTATATTGCGAATTTTATATCATGAAATTTCACTATGTGAAAGGACATGAACTTCATTTCCAGAATTTATTTTCTGGGTTGCTTTAGAAACCAAAGCCAGCCTCTACCCCGTAAGTCCTTTTAGGTCATTTTAGAGCTCCGTCACTTCTTTTCTCTCATGGCTTATTCTCCGCCTCCTTCCCATTACCTGAAGGCCAATTATTTTCTTCCTTTCCAAGGCAGAGACAGTCAACGGAAGGCTTGTGAGGAGGAGAGAGTATTTGCTTACAGTTAGCCTCGAAAATGTGAACTCAGGATGCGGTTTCACACAGGATATGTGCTCATCCCCCCCAATCTGCATGCATTTGATCATCCCATAAAATAATACCAACGACACGGCATTGGGGGGGGGGGTGACTCTGGGCATGGTGCCATCAGGAGAAAGTGTCACGTGACCGGCCTGGCGCTGCTGATTGTGGCCTTGAGAGCATGATGAACGGCATGTCCGCTGACTTGTGGCATCCCCTCCTTTTTCGCCTGGCTTTTCTAGGTCTTTTCGCCTTTGCCACTGTGGTAAACAGTCTTTGGAAGACTGCGGCAGAGGGGCTGTGCTGACTGTGAACGATGCCATGATTTAAACGCTGCCGTGTGATTGGCTCAGCCCATACCTGTATTCGGAATGACTGGCCCTCTCTTAGGAAATTCGTTCATGCCTTGTTATTTTATTTAGGTACCTGAAGTGATTTTTCATTTCACGACAGCAGCGTTCCTTGTGGGACTGGAGTTCACGACTTTGTGTGTGGATTCCGGTGTCCCAGCCGATAACCTGATCCAGATAAAGCTGTCGTCTGTGCCTTGAATTGTTGTTTGTTAATTTGTATGTGTATGTATCTTATATTCTTTTTGTCATATGCCCGGCCCTGGCTCTTTTTCACTCAGTTAATAGATATAATGTCATGCAGGAGGGAAGAGCTGCAGTTAGGAATCCTTGGGATCTTGCAGGTACCTGACTTGTTACTGATGACATCACATGTGAGGCCCCCACCCTAATATACATTTTATTTTTTTTAGCGAAAGAAAAGTAGTGAAAGTCCTGGTGGTGAATGGACACAGTGTAGTTAATAATGATATATAGAAATGTATAATCTAAAAATCAAGTAGTGTCCCTATACTCTACTGCTTAATCCACACATACTCCTTAATTTTCAAAGTCATTAGTCCATTTATTCAACATTAGGGCTTGAATGGCTTAATTACAAATGAACATGGATGTCGCTCTCCTAAAATATGTCAACACCTTTGTCATCTTTCCTCTGTGTGTGTGTAGGCAAGTACATACATTATATTATGGGGACCACCTAACACCACAATGTGATTAAAAAACTGTTATTTTTACCTTGTGAGGACATTTTTCCTGTCTCCACAAGGGAAGTCTGTTTTATAAAAATCTGAGACTGCATTAAAAAAACTCAAAAACAATAGGGATCTTGCAGCTGTCGCTCCTTGTACCCATAATTAGCCAAAAGTCTTTTGCTTGGTCATCTATGGCTAGAGTTAGGGCTGGGTAGAGGTAAAGGTTGTCATAGTTAGGATTAGGGTTTTGCCCATAGAAATAAAATATAAAAAGAAATGTTTCTGTGTGTGTGTGTGTGACATAGATAAAGGAATATTGAATGGGTTATGAAGGGTGACAAGTTTATTTAATATTGAATAAAAACAAAGGGATTATGAATATTAATAAAAGACTAAAAATAATTATGAAAACCACAAAGCACATATTTGGAAATCCAGAGAATTATGTACACAATTTGCTGTTAGCATGCTTTCCCAGCTTTACTGGCAGCCTTGGTATTGCTCTTTGCCATTATTTTACTTTTGAATACTTCTTAATTTACCATAACAATTCATTGTTCCGCTACATTGCAATACATAGCCATCCATGTGTGATTGGCTAATTGTTGCACACGGCATGCTGTCATGCTTAGCAAGTAATAATGGTTTCAATAAAATGATGACATAGATTGCTGATAGTCGGTGTTGTGATACCGTTTGTCTTAGTTTGCATTTGTATAGTCAAGTTGGAACTTATTTTGGAAGCTCTTACTTTGTTGAATCAGCTTCCTGATACAGGTCTGAGTTAACAGAACCGGAACTGTCTGAGAATTGCAATGCGACCCAGTCTTTCAAGAAAGTTCTCTCTTCCCAAAAGGGAGAATCATGATTAGTTTAACCATCCTATTTTTCGAGTTGTGTGATGGAGCCCCTCATTTTGCCAGGACATAGCCTACCCATGGCTATAGCCTATGCATTGATCTGTCCCAAATCATGAAATATGAACCCAGCATGGCATATGCTGAAATATTTCTTACAGACTGTCCCTGACTTATAACCTGTGTAATTAGTGGGAGAACATTTTAAGATGGATTTGAGAAAGCACTTCTTTACACAGCATGTTGTTAGAGTATGGAATAGTCTTCCTGTTAGTGTAGTGCAAGCTAAAACCCTGGGTAACTTTAAATCAGAGGTAGATAAGATTTTAATAAGTTGAGTTCTCCCCAAACAAGCTTGATGGACTGAATGGGCCTCCTCTCATTTGTAAATTTCTTATGTTCTTATGCAACGTACAATGACTCCCCCCAAACGACCGAAAAATTGTGCTAGGCTGCACTATGCTACCTAGTGTGCGCTACATACCATGAGAAAATACTGTACTGTATGGGAGCACATTCCATTCCAAGGTACAACCTGTCTGTCAGAACAGAACCTAGTTGTAAGTCAGGGACATTCTGTGTCATAGTTTCCGTTGTCCTGTAATTACCAGATTTTGTCTAGGAAAATCTGTTGAAGTTTGACAAAGTAAAACCTTCTCTGGTCGTTATGTTTGTAAATGTTGTGGTTAAAACAGTGCTATATAAATAAAGATTGATTGATTGAAAATAATTCCCACTAAGCAGAATTTAAATTGTATTAAAATACACTTGCCTATACGCAGAATGAAACTGCAACTGTCATTTGTTTTATTCACTCTGATAACACGCGTGCAATAACATTGAAATCTTACCAGATGTGCAGACCGGCACCAGTGTTTTTTTCTAGCACAAATGCTGGTCTGCATATGTGTTTTTAAAGTCCTTCTTGCAGCCATAGTGCACAATGGCACTAAGCCGGAATCAAGCTGTTTACTCAAAAGCCCGTTCTGCTGGGATGGTTTGTGAGTCAGTTTTTCATTGCCATGGTGACTTTGGATTAAGCTCTGTGGAGAAGACACTTTAAAACAAAAAAAAAAGCACCTCGTTGCCTGGGGACTGACGCAAGCCTACATTAGTCTTTATTAATTACCTTCGGCACCTGTCCTGACCTGTACAGTGCCAGAGCTCCTGCCCGTGACACTGCGATGACAGTGTGCGTGCACATCTGCATGCTACCTTCACCCAAAGTTTTGCCCTGGCATGTTCTAATGGAGGCATTTAATGGCCTTCAGGGTCTAATTAGCCTTCTGAAATGGCAGTATATTTATATACATCAATGGTTCTCAACCAGTTTCAGTCTCCGCCCACAGCCAGTTCACATATTTGTCCCAGTCCACCACCTGCATGCCTGAATGAGGTTGGGGTGTTTGTAATTAGGATCAGGCATGTTGGTGGGGAAACGGGGCAAAAGACATGAGCCGGCTTGGGAGACCGGAGAACCACCGATATAAGTGCTGTGTACAGTGCAGTTTGCATGTACTTGGCCAGCAGTGGCCTGTAATGAAGCACTTTCAAATTATAAATGAGAGGTTGGTGACTCTGATGTCCCAAATGTCCTTTGTGTCCTTCACAGCTGTCCTCCTTTTCAACTGTGCATTATTTTTGAGTCATTAAAAAAACCCAGTATGTGTGTATTGGGTTTTTTTTTCTTATTAAATGGATTAATTTGTGGACTGCGGGGGAAATGATGACTGTGCGCTCTGTCCAATAGGGTTAGTTTCACAGTAACACCAGCCGGGCATCACCCTGCCTCTCAAACGTCGACATTGAACTTCCGCTGTTCTCCAGTTTTGAAAAGCACTTCTCGTATTCCTGGGGGCGCTCCACGCTTCCCAAGAGCAGATGGCGTCCCGTAATAATTTCAATGGCTCTTTGTTCGTGCATTCCCTGTGTGCCTGTTGCTGCAGGGTGGTGGGTGGGTGAGTCGAACCACGCCGCGCCGCGTCAGACCCCTCCCTTTCCTGGCGGGGAACCGGGGGCTTTTGCGCGACTGGTCACGCCGGAGCATGGTTTTCAGTTTTACGAGACTGCTGTGTTTTCGTAGAAGCCCCCGACCCCCACACCCCCACAAACTACGCTTCTGGATATTTATGGAAAGAACTGACTTTCAGAACCTTGCTGAGGGATGCCACCCATTCCGCTCCTGAGTCAGCAACCGCTTAGTTCAAGAAGCCGGTTTCTTAGAAAGATTTAACACGGAGACATTTTCTTAATGTGCCTTTGGGAAACGGCTCTGAGTCGGAATTTAGAGCTTCTCTCCCTCTCCTCTTTGCTCCCTTGAGTTGAGAAGGATGTCAGGGGAAGAGCGGCAATCTAATTTGCTGATTTTTAGCTTTTTTTTTTTTTTTTTTTTTTTTTAATAAAAACTGCCCTCCAAAAAAGATTCTTCAGAAATGATCCCTGAACGGCAAAACCGGTTTTGAAAATGCGGCATTCAAATGAAATTAAGTGATACGCATTTCTAGTAGAAAAAGAATTGTTTGGCCTTTGATGCTGGAAAGAAATCTTACCTGTTTGGTAATGTTTGTATGTGTAGAAAAAAGCTAATCAAAATTATTGAAGAGCTTAATGGAGACACTTTGTAGCAAACATTTTTGGCTTGTTGTGGGGTATCGATTATTATAATTTATTTTTTTGTAAATTAGAGCTAAACAGCTTTTATTAATTTCAGAATAGCTCCTTTTTTCATCTTAAAACAGATGGGTTGTATTGTGCAGCTCAAACCTCAGTTCATTGGGTCCCTTGTTCTTTTCTGAATCCCTTGTTTTCATCACTGTGACATGGTTGTAGTATTTTTGTAAATTATAATGATCTAAACAAGGCCTAGTGGATGGTGGCGTTTCTCTGTGACCGCTGGATCATGTTTTGGTCAAGAGGTCATTGGCTAACTCCTGGTTTTTTCTGTGTGGTATTTGAAATTTCTTTGGTTACTGTAAACCTAAATCATTTTGTCAGGCATGTGTAACAATTTCACAATTCATCCTGTTTGTGGGTGGATTAGGTTCTGTGGAGTTAGATTAAGCTGAGCATCAATCACAGATGGAGAAATTAGTGAATTTACTGAATTGTGATGACAGTGATCTGAAGTATGAACTTGACTTTCATGGAAAAAGTACATGTTCTCTTGCTGCCTCTCTGTCCATGACATGTTTCACGCTAAATGAAAAGAAAATCCCAAATGAAGACAAATTTAAGTTTGTCCCTTAGCAGTTCTTCACAATCAATTATATTTTAATCCAATTGCTAATGTTAAGTATAGACTACATGCTTTGGAGGCATTGTGTTGGGGAAAAACACTGTATAGCTTTCAACAGAACTGGTTTATAGTGTAACTGGACTTTGGATGCAAAATGTCTTTGTGAAACCGTTTGGTTGAAAATGCGTATCTCTGTGTTTGGGTGTGCACTATAGTGTGAGCATTCCACCCAGGTGGTAGGTCAGAGTGCAGTTAGGTAATTTAGTGTGACCCAGTAGAAGGGGCAAAAATGCACTGCAGGAGGGCCTGGGCGGTGTACAGGGCTCCCTGTGCGACTAGTTTTCTGCCTCATTTTCTGTTTTTGCTGTCCTTTTTTCTCCTCTATAAAGTACCACGTACGTGGAGTTTATTATAACACCCCCCAGGACAGGTGAAGGTGCCCAGCGCCCACTTAAAATACCGGGGTTTCTGGTTTATGCATGCTGACTTCCTAGTCACCACGCCTCACGAGATGCCCCACCCTAATCCCTGGATCATGCAACGTGACTATTCACTGCCCGTAAAGATGCAGTGCATGGGTCTGGTAGCTCCATCGCAGTGAGATCACTGGTCGTGGCAGGCTACACGCTCCGTTAAAGAGGACAGGTTACAGTATCTGAAGGGTGCCCATTAGTGAGAGTCAACTGCTGCTGCTGCATTGTAGCCAACCATAAGTACTTTCTTATTAAGGAAGACTGGGGCACGTTTCAGCTGGAAACACCACTTTTTGGTTGCTACACTAACTACAAACAACTGGCATGTGTGTTGTTTTAATCATAAGTCAACCTTTTTTAAGTGCCACTCATTTTTTATTCATTTTGTATCAGATAATTTATTGAAAGTATTGAAAGTACTTATGCAAAGCGAAAAAGTATAAATATGCATTAATTAACCTAGGAAAGGCAGAATGTTGCTGATAGGCATAAAGCAGATTTTGAACAGATATGGGTTTGGTTGTTTTTGTTGCACTTGTCAGTGGTGGGGAAATGGCTGGGTCTATTAGCTTATCAGACATCCTTGTGGTATAGGGTTAAGACTTGGACTGTTTGCTGACGTAAGCATGTGTGCCATGCTCTGCTCTCTGCTCTCCTGTGGATGTCTGCTCATGCCCCCTGACCTGCTTTGCTCGGACGCTAATGTCATTTTGTGAGGTCGGGGTGTTTGTATGTGGTGTTTGGGATATGCAAACTGAAAAATGTGTTGAATCTGTATAATTGATATTTGTAACCCTGTTTTTGAGCTATTGTCAGTTGTTTTCTGGAGGGGGGGGGGTTATCAGCAGGATTGTAGAGGGTTACATTTGTTTTTATGATGTTTTATATCCTTGTCCTTCAGTAATGCCCTCCAATGTGCAGCAGCTGATGAAAATGCACTTGATGCTTCAGTGAAGGAACTGTCAGACAGCCAGTGCTGTCTCTAGAAGTTATAACTTTGATGCTTCTGAACATGTGCCAGTGTGTGTGTCTGTGTGCATGTGCATTTTTGTGTGTGAGCGTGTGTCTGTGCGTTTGTGTGTGTGAGCGTGTGTCTGTGCATTTGTGTGTGTGAGCGTGTGTCTGTGCATTTGTATATGAGCTGTGCGTGCGTGCATTTGTGTGTCTGTGTGTTTGTGTGTCCGTGTTTCAGAATTTTTTTTTATGAGCTGTGCATGTGTGTTTGTGTGTGTGTTTGTGCATCTGTATATGAGCTGTGCGTGCATGCATTTGTGTGTGCGTGTGTTTCTGCGTCTGTATATGAGCTGTGTGTGCGTGTGTTTCTGCATCTGTATATGAGCTCTGTGTGTGTTTGCACATCTGTATGAGCTGTGCGTGTGTGTGTGTGTTTGCATCTGTATATGAGCTGATGTGAGTGTATCTGTGGGTGTGTGTGCATTTGTATATGACCTGTGCGTGTGCGTGCATGTGTTGCAGGAAACATCCTCAGGATGTTTAAAAAAAAAACTGAGCTGTCTGGTTAATTTTACCAGTCTAGGATTTATTATTAAAATATATTTTTTTTGAGGTGGGGCGGAATCTAAATCTGAAGTAAGTCATATTTCAAAGGAGCGTCATAAACTCCTGATGTGTCTGAGGTGAAGCTGCTGAATAAGATCACGAAGGAGCCGTGTGACCTCTTACTTCAGCAGTCTTTTATGGTGGGCAGTAAATTAAACAGCAAATTGTTTAATTTTCTACAGAAAACCATTTTTCTTCAACGCATATTTTCAGACTGTGTTTTCTTGAAATGTATGCTGCATATTATTAAATCAATTTAGAAACTTTCCCTAAAATCTTTAAAAACAAGCCCTGAAATGACATTAATTTGGTGGCGAGGTTATTTTCTGTATTTTCAGTGCTGAAACATAACTATCTGATATGGCGGGGAAATGCTGCCACACGCCAGCAGCCAAATTTCACTGTGCTTTTCTGTGAACCTCTCTGCTCTGTTTTTATGCATTCTCAATAGCTCACTGCAGAAATTACTTATTAGCTAAATGGTCTCATTTGGTGAATTTATTGCCTGTTTATTTTAAAGGTAATTGCTCTCAAACTGTGTTGAGCTGTAAAAAGTTATTGTTTAGCAGGAGGATTAAGCCTGTGGTTCTGGAACTCTTTATAGAATGCTGTTTTTTTGAGCCTTAATAACCTTGACAGCCCCCCCCCCCCCATTTACTGTATTTCTCTGCAGCACTGAGCACTTCTGGCAATTTCTGCTGGTTGAAATTTAAAATATACCCACTTGGATTGTAATCTGTTCAATCAACACTGATTAAAAGCAAACCAGAAATGCATCTCTGTCCATGATCTTGCTTGCATGATTGCATGATAGGATCATTACAATGCTGTTCTGTCAGTGGTTATTGGTGTACCAATATCTAAATGTGGTTTTTTGTGTTGTTGCATGTATGTATGAGGGTGTATATATGTCCAGGTATACCTTACCTTGTGGGGACCAAAGGTCCTCACAACGTGATGAATACCCAATTTTTTACCTTAAGTTTCCTGGTCCCCATATGGGAAAACTTATTTTTTTTATAGAAATCCTAATTCAGGGTAGGACAAATCTGCTTTATTTGTGTATTCTGTTTTTCACAAAGGTGTGTTTATTAAATTCAATTTGTTGATGTTATGAATTTACACTTTACAGTAAAATAGAGTAATCAATTTTGCCACACTGGGGGAGGGGCGAGTTTGATCAGAGAGTGAAGGGAAAGCGGCCAGTGCTCAGCATATTTGTGGCACTTCTTTCAGGACAGCTGGAAGGGCATCCCAGGAGGCCACCTCATGAAACTAGCATAGAGGAGAAAGTAGATTCATCCATTCCCTGGAGCAATTGAGGTTAAGGGCCTTGTTCAAGGGCCCAATGGTGGCATCACTGCCAGCAAGAGGATTTGAATTAGCAGCCCACGGAGCGTTTTGGTGAGTGCATAATTTCATATGTTATTTTAGGATCTTTCTGATTTTCTTGTCTCCCAGTATTATCTGTGCTGGTGAAAACCACCACCAGATTAATTACTCCCTGACTGCTGAAATTATTACTGATGATATTACTGATGTCTCCTAATGTTGCATGAGAGGTGCTGAGATATGATGAGGATATGGTTCCTGGACTTTGCTATTGGACCTTAGAAACTTGCAGTGTTTCTGTAGCTCTTTGTTCCTGCATGTACCTTTAGTTTTACTGTTTTAAATGTTCCCCAAATATTAATAATTAATTTTAGCGGCTTGTTTCATTACTTTTGTAATTTCTACTTGCATTAAAATGAATCAATTTGATCTAATAAATTCAGAACTGTTTGTATACAGTCATGTGAAAAAAGTAAGTACACTCCTTAAAATTCTTTCATTATCGCAGTCAATATTCAGTTAGTGGTTCATTGTTTTAAAGCACCTGGTCAAAGGGTTACCTGAATCTGGGTTAACACCTAGTGAGGAGGTACCTGCTGTGGCAAAAGTAGCAAATGAGGTCTCATTGACAAGACATGACAGATGTTCCTGACCTGTAACATACTGCAGCAAGAAGAATGGGCTTCGGTAAGCAGTGTCTTGGGTGCTGCTGCCAAGGGTAAAGAATTGTGCTTCCTTTAGACACACCTTTGATTTATTTATACTGAAATATTATATTTTTATTTAATCTAAAATTGGTAAAATTGTCAGATATATTGACATGAAGTAAAAATCAAGACTGTAATAGTCAATCAGTCAGTCTTTATTTAACCACCTGATTTACAAGAGGCTTTACAGACATTTTAAAAGAAGAAAAATAAAGAAATTAATAATGTATCGGAAAGCTTACACTTACCTTCAGTGTATAATAAAATACAGTGGTAATTGTCCGTTCCGGACTCCGGATTGAATCCTAAAAAGCTCTGATCGAATTTTTCCCATAAGAAATAATCGGAGACCAATTGATTGGTTCCCGGCCCTCCAAAATTACACCTATATATGTTTTTTCTTTTTTAAGCATCTAAACACAAAATGAACAGGATAAAACAAGAGTATTTTTTTCTTAATGACTTCCAAAACGATAAAGATCTTATCCCAACATTGCCCCTGTCCTGCCGTGATAGTCCGCTACTTCCGTGTGCCACGCCCCCTCGTTAACCTCGAGTGGGATCCCCATGTGATCAGCTGTTTCTGGTCATTGTCATTAGTCCTCTGTATTAAGTCCACGTTTCTGTTTGTTTCCCCAGTCCGGTCATTGGGTGCGTTCGACTTGCTTGCAGCGCTGGCTTAAAGCAGCGCATTCTGATCCTGACGCAGTGCATTACGGTTAGATGCATTGTGACCTCTCACCCGGCTGCACAAACTGGAACCACCTCCGTGACGATACATCTTTGCGCTTATTGGCTGAAGAGTTTAGTTACGGGCATGACGTTTGTATCCCTGGCAATTCCAATGCGTAATCTTCTATTTCTCCCGAAAATTACGTAAAGCAGTGAGAACTGGTTTTCAGTTAATTTACCTGATAAAATAAAGTTTAAATAAATGACATAAATGCTCTA
>JABFEA020000110.1:24478982-24518552 GCA_019775915.2 Cyphomyrus plagiostoma
AGGTCCCCCCCCCCCCCGAAATGTAGGAAATATAAGTGACTTGTCCACATCCATTGTTTTACCAAGGTCTGTATTTCATTCTTTTTTGAAGACCATCAATTTCTGCAGCTGTCATCAGAGTGTAATTTTTTAAGGACATTTTCAAGTATTCTCATACTGCAACTGAAACGAAATGCAAACACTGATAAAATGAAACAACATGTACACTTTAATATCGAAAAAAAAACTGTAATGGAACGGGACGTTCTTACGTTTTCAGAATGTGCAATCATCTTGACATTAGACGACGGTAAACCTACTCACTGAGTACAATTCCGGCTAATTTCAGTGTGCTGTCACATCTCTCGTAGCTCCTTTATTGTGGGAGTCTGTACATTCATTTGCCCTGCTCAATAAAAGTGCAGAATACCAATGTGCTAGCTGCTTATTCCATCCTGGAGTTTGTAGTCTGAAATATAAGGGCTTCATTGTCGAGCAGGTGCCTGCATATACCTGTATGCATGCACCGCTCTGTCCGTTTATCTTACATAGCTTTGTGTCAGGCCGCTTCTATGATTTGAATCCATCTCCTCCTGGTTGCATGTTCTACCTGTTGGTGTGTAAAATAACTCATCAGTTTTCCTCCTGGGTATTTTTGGTTTGGTACCTAAAGTACTAGTATTTAGTACTTGGTAGCTAAAGTACTAAGAAGTCTTAAGAATTACTACTTTATACTGTTAGGTTACTCTGTATTATTATTGCCATTATTATTGCCGTTTTACTGTTTGAATATCAGAATCAGAGAACTTATTATGCCGAAGTGCATTGTTTGTAGTACTACACATTACACAAGCATACAAGAAAATATAAATAGATAGTATACAGTACCACATACAACAATCTCTGTGTAAAAATAAATAAGAATGACTGATAAAGGGCAGTGTTTCCCCAATCTTCCAGAAGCCCGTAAAGATACACCGCAGTGACAAAAGCTGCGGACTTTGTGGATAGTTACAAAAAGAAATGTTCTGATGTTTAGTTCAGTTGTTATATTAACTGCTGTCATTAAAAGATACACTTGAACACCAGGAAGATTCATGTGCGCTTTGTCTAAATGGACAATAGACAAAACCATATTAGTGAATATGCTTCGATGACATGTTTTCAGAGCCCACAAAGATGCTGGGAGTCTATGAGAACTTCATACATAGTTTTTGCTTAGGCAACATTAATTGCACAGATAAATTTCCATTCAGATATTGTAGACAAGACGAGAAACTGCTATACCGTAGCTTAAACAACAGCTGTAATACTTCAGTAGGCAGCAAATTACACTACGGATTGCAGTGCAGACCCCTATTAACAGGAACTCCAGTTAACTGCGTACCTTTCATACTAATCCTTGTAACACAACAGTTCTCCATATATAACTTAAGCATTATAGTAGTATATATAAGTATTGCTTTTGTCTGTGCCTGGAAATTTATATTATGTGTAATATAATATAAAATATGTGTAATATATGTGTAATTTTTTCATCATCATCATAAATAGGTCTGCAATTAAATGCATATTGGCAAAAGAAAATCCTGTAATATAAAAATAATATTGATTTGCCATGATGATAACTATTATAATCATGATGGTTAAGCAAACATGTTATCAGTTAAACATACAGTAATAATGAATAAAACGTCTCTCTGGAGCCAATTATATAGTTATAATCAATAAAGTGTCTCTATCTAGCTAAAAACACATTTATAATCTAATAAAACATGTCAGTGAAACAATTCTTATCAAGCTAAGTACACAGTTATTATCAAAAAACATGTCTCTGTCCAGCTGAATATACATTAATAATCTAATAAAAGATGGCAGTTATACTATCAAGCTAAATGGAAATGGTATTTTATAATAAATAATAAAAACACACCTTTTTAAAAAGATTAGTGCATGTATTTCCTTGATGTAAATGCTTGCTGCCGTGGTAAAGGTTATACTTTATACTTTTAAATCTTAGATACAAATATGCGTGATTAGTTAGGGTTAGTTGTTAATACTGCCCGCTGCTAGTGCGCCATTTTATCCACAGAGAATCGCTGTCAGTATGCTATCGCAGTCCAGGAATGGAAGTGCACTCCTGTATTGGGTACTATAGGGAAAATAAAATAAATAAACCAAAAAATTCAGCTGTGGCTCAAATAAACGGGAAGAGTTCCTACTTCACAGTCTGCTGCTTTTGCAAAGCCAAGACAAAAACAAGAGAAGCTGCCCAACTGTCACATTTTCTGGAAGCTCACAACTGAAAGCTATAAGGTGCCTTAGCGGTACAAGTGCAGCCTGGGGTGACCTACAGACCCAGGGGCCGGCATCTGCAGCACGGAGAAGGGGCCACACCAGATAGGTCTGCTTTATAGTCGGCCATGAATAATCTGCTTTACTGAAACGAGAAGCACAGGAAAGGGAGTGCTTGTTTTGAAATGCTGGGTACAGCAAAGAATTATTCATGTTTCCTGCCTCGGGTGGTTTGGAAATCAGTGTTTATAGATTATTTTACAGCTTCAGCCGTGCTGAAGGTTTGCTGGAATAGTGACTTCGTGCCGTTTTATCAGATTGCCAGTGTTGGTAAGTTACTTTTCTGTTTTTGCAGGTACATATATATCTTTTGTTTTTAAGTATGCTGGTTATCTGACTGCTTGCAGCTAAACGTGGAAGAGGAGGTTATTAAAAAACAATGACGAGATGAGAGAGGGACCAAGGGGCACTGGGAGGATAAATAACACTTTATGAGGACAGGAGGTGTGTGCCCCCCCCCCCCCCACTACCTGCCCCTCAGCTGGTTAGTGATTGATCTATCCGCATGACATCATCCCCTAACCTCTTTCGTCTGGATGGACTCCAGCCGCCACACTGCCTGTGCAGGCTCTGCATGTCCCAGCCAAACCGGGCCTGGTGCTTCTGCATTTCTGCACAGCTATTCATATTTTCAGCCTTTCCCCACCTGTCTCTCATTCAGTTATTTTCTCTCACTTTATCTCTCATTTTGAATCTGGTGGCATTTCATGTCGATGTAAGAAATGACTCATGTTTCATTATGCTAAATAACAGCTTAGCTGTTTACTCAGATGTTTAACTGCTGCAGATCTGAGCTTTAGAGGGCTGCAGTAGACTGTGTTGGGTAGTTTTGTGTGTGTGTGTGCGTGTGTGTGTGCGTGTGTGTGTGTGTATGTGTGTCTGCGCCCGCGTGCGCATGCAAGTGCGAGGGGGTCACTTTTCAGCTGCACTCTGTTTCCTGCTCCCACGCAGCCGTCTGCCTGCCCTGTGTGGTCTAGGGAGTTTCATTGGGAGGGGAAGGGGAAGAGGGAGCGGTTCGAGCCACTCGCGCATTTGCCCAGTGAGCGTTTTCCTGCTGAGGAGGATGTGCCTTTAAATAGATGGAATACCTACAGTGGGAAAACTTTGACTTTGAGTATTGGTTTGTTATGGGGAAAAATGAAGCATTACCCAACAAGGAATGATTTCTTTAATATCTGTGAATACTGGGCACTGTAAAAAGATTCAATGAAAACCCATTGAAAGCAGTTGACTTAGGACAGATATCCTTTAACTGTTATGCATAATGTTTTCTTGCAAAGTCATAGATTTAACAGGGTCTGAGAGTCCCAACTTAAAAAAAAAAAAGTTCAGTAATTTTTTCTTTGCTGTTGTGGGAAGCCATTACATGATGTCTACACCAAAGGAATTCTTGAAGTCTTAGAAGTACCCTGAAGCAGATGAATAGTCCCAACTGAAGTCATGTTGTTTATGTCATGAAGAAGTGAAGTGATGTTTGTCTTCATTCTGGTCCTGGAGTTGTTTTTTTTTTATCAAAACAGGCATGAAACTTGTAGAGTCAGTTCTCCATGCTGTTAAAGCCTTTCCTTTAAAAATCACCACCCCTTTATTTCTACATGAGCCTGTCAGCTTGAGCTAATCAGAAGTGGTTCATTCTTACCCAACACTGTGTTTCCTGACTGAAGCTGTGCTCCTCTGCCTATCATTCTAATTCTTATGTAGGAGAAATCTCAAGGAGCCCTTCAGTCTCTTTATGTAGCATGTCCACAGCACTGGGCACATGACCTTTGCACCTTAATGCCTCTGTCTGGGCTTCAGTTTAGGCTGTCTGGCAGCAGTCACAGTGGGATGGCATTGGCGGGCACTGCCTGACAGGAAAGGCAGCCAGGGCAGCAGAACAATGGAGGGAGCAGCCGGTGGTCCAGGATGGAAGTGAAAGGTGTGGACATGAATGTGAGAGGCGGCCCCCCCCCCAGCGTATTTTGAGCCAGGCCTGCTGCACAGATCTAGGCATGTTGAGTTACTGGGTTCAACCGCTACTATCTTATCAGTCGGGGCAGCTTCTTGCTTTGCCTTTAGGTTTTGTAAATTCCAAAATTGTCATTACACAATTGTTTAAATAATGATTTTATATTGCTTTATACTATAGGAAAGTTTCCTCAATTTTTTTTGGTAAAAGTTATTTGTTGATTTCTCATATAATCACTACCCATCTTTCAATCAGTTTGATATGAGGCCCAGTCAAAATATGTAGTACAGTAAGTAGGTGTAGACGGATGACACATTTCAGGCTAGCGGTTTATGAAAGTTTTCGTGTTCAGAGGCCAGTTAATGGCCTTTAAATGATTGAATGGGTGAAAGAGAAGTGGGACCCTGAAACTCGCTTTAGTGTAACCATCATGAGTGATGAATGTGATCCCCCATCATGTCTTCAATGAGTAAGGAAAATGGCTACAACTGAATGAAAGTAAGTGTGAGTTTAACTTTGATTTTCTCACCTGCTGGAACTGAAGACTTCTATATTTAATCACGAAAGACCCAAAAAAGGAAAAAAAAATCCCCGTCTCTCAATTTTAGGCTGACAAATCAACCTCTGACCTGGATTTGCTGATTAAATATGAAAATGGCTTTTCTGTTTGAAACTTCCAGATCCAAAACCTGGCTTTAACAAGAAGCGTGTTTGATAAATATGACACATTTGTCCAGGAAGCATTTGCTTGTGCTAGGATAGGTCCTGTTTTATTCAAAAGGTAAATATTTAAAACTATGTAGTGAAATACTCCAGACAAGGAAGGAAAATGGAATGTGTTAGTGCTTCTGCCCAAGGAAGAGTGACATCTTAGCTGAATGTATGTTCTGTCAAGTAATGATCTACATTATCGATCAGACATTTAACGGATGTTAGCATTTTCTTTCTTTAATCCTGCTTTTTTTCCGCTTTCATTGCTAGTCTGTTTTGTGTCTTGGCAACACCATATAGTTGCCAATGTTTGGCTTGAAATGGCTTTGCACCCCTTTGTGGGGTAGTTAAAATCTGAATTGGTAATTGGGCAGTTTCTCAAAGGAGTTTATAAGGAATTATGAAGTTTCAAGGAAGAGTTATTATTGTTTTAATAATAATAATAATAATAGAAGAAGAAGAAGAAGGTTGTAGGAGTTATCAAGCAATAACCAAATTTTGCTTACGGGCCAACAATCCAGGGAAGTTGTTGAACTCTTTACTGCCCATTTTTTAGAGGTAATTTGAGACCCGAAAAGCTTTCAGCTGCTATTGGGGAGAAATGCAACATACAAACCTGAGCCCTTGTAAGAAGTCACTGGAATGATGCTCCTGGAAAGCAGTGCCCATACAACTATGAACCACAGTGGACCAATGCAGTTTAGTGGAATGCATGGCGAACACCGTACAGTATGTGCCCTGTCTTTGGGCCCCCGCCTTGTGTCGCGCTTTCCACTGGTTCGCTGTTGACACGGAGAGCTCGACACGCTGTGGTTAAGATGGAACTCCCCTCAGCTGACTGGTAGACTGAGCGCAGGGAACCTCGGGGGCTCCTTTTGTCTGGCCGCCATATCAGCCGCAGTGGTCGGTTTTACATTTGAAATGGGCACTGCAGCACCGCCAAGTGATCTTTTGTTTTTATCCTTTTAGTTCTCAGTTGTACAGCAAGTGTATTCAGGTAAGAGACCCTAGAAAATAGGAAGCATCACCATGAAGTGTGAGTATGTGGGAGTTTGTGAAACTGATGACAGAATACGATTAAAACTGGTTTCCTGTTCATTGAGTGACTGTTGACAAAAAATAACAAGTCTGTTAAAGTTCTCTAAAATATTCCATAACAGTTTGGTTCTGGGTACTATTTCACATTATTCAGTTTTCAGAGACCGAAATTTTGAATGGCAAAAGACAGCTGACTTGTATTGATATTTTTATGTTTCGGTAAACTGGATCAAAATATAAATAAAAGTTATTTATGTATATGTGTAATATACATGTATGCATTTGGATACATTTCTTGAAAAGCACTAAACATCTGCTGGAAAATCTTTTCTTAAAATAATGACCAAAAAGGGAGGAAATTTATGGGGGAAAAACAAATTACCATTCAGTTATATCTCTAAAAATAAACACCGGCAATGTCACCCTTTTAAAGATTAGATTTTTATTGAAGATATTCAGGCATTGATATAAACTTTCAACCATTGAATATATATATATATATATAATATTCATTCTTTTTTTACCACCTACAAACACATAAAATACAAAAGCTAAATAATGTGGGCAATGGGGGGGTCACGGTTGTAAATATCCAGTATTTATTTGAAATTTAGCAGCCCTTTAGAAATGACAATAGAAATGATTGTGATTATTGTGTGGCGCTTCTCTTTGTGTCTGTAGCCGTATTGTTACATTGTTATAATTCTGATTTTTAAATTTACTTCTTATTTTGATATTATTTTTCCATTTCAATTTTAAATCCAGTGTAGTTTTCATTGTATTTTCAGTTTTCATTTTAAATATCTATTTCTGTTTAGTTGTTATATATTTTAATTTTTATCTTTTAGTTATTTTATTTCTAGAGAGAGATTTATAGTTGGGGCAGCTATTTTATGTGGCTGAACTTCAGTTGAATACATAGTGTACATTATGTCCTCAAAACAGGCAAAACTTATTCCAGGTATTACTAATGGTAATTAAAGATAAATATATAGATGATGTACTAAAATTGATAGTTGTGTGTATTTGGTTATTTAAATTTTATTTTTTAGTTTCAGAAGCAATATTTATAGTTTCCATTTAGATTTATTTTTATTTAGCTTTCTTTATTTCAGTTTTTTTTTCTGTTAATGATGATAACCTTGGTGTGTTGTTTTCTATGTTGTGTGGGGTTCAGACAGGCCTGTGCCCATGTGAGACTGGCATCCTGAGCAAGTCTTAAGACTTCTTCTTGGCCTTGACTAAAAGCGCCTGGATGATGGATGAATGGATAGTATTAATACATTTCTGTGTTAGTCCTTTGCGAAAAGCTAAACAGCCCTTTTGTATGTATGAACACCCAGTTTGGAATAGAGAAGTGCTGACACCTTTTAGAAAATGAGGGAAACAACTCAACTATCAAAAAAGCAGGTATAGAAATATTTTAAAGATACAACAGTCTCACTGATGTTGGGGGCAGCATGTAGATCAGTGGGCTAAGGCCGTGTGCCTGTAATGGGAAAGTCACTGATTCACGACAGGGATAATTAAAGTATCTTATTATTAATAATAATAATAATAATAATATTATGTTACTTTGAAACTTGTATGATTTATCACTGAGGCTCCATAGCAATCAAATCATTTTGAGTTCTGCAAGATTACCATACCCATACTGAACTGTCAATCACCGATTAGTAACAGTGGAAGCAGTGTGCGGCTGGGGGTCACAGGTTCAAGTCCGGCGTAGTGATGCTTGTGGACCCTTAAGTAAGGCCTTTAATCCCCATCTCCATGGTCGCCGCTGCAGGTGGCTGCCCTTCGCTGCCAGGCTCGCTCTCACCTATATATTTGTCTTTGTGTCATGGAGAGGAAGATGAAATAAGCGCAAAGGAGAATTTCCCAGCTACACTTGGTTTCATGACTCTGCACTAAAGCATCTTTCTGTTTTGAGAAATCAGTCATATTTGATGTGACATGGAGTGTGAATGGAACTGTTAGTTTGTTAATTTGCCTCTGTGTTATGTTGGTGGTGAATAGTGACCTGACTGTTGAAAGAGTCCACTTTATTGTTCTGATTAAATTAAAATAGGAACTGAACGAGACTGGAGGTGAACATATATCACATGTTTGACCTGTTTGTGTGTACCATAACAGAAAAAGGTGATGAGGGGGGTGACCAAAATGAGGGAAAGTGGGGTCCCAGAGACCCCCCATCAATGTCATTGCTCACTACTGTTCTTTAACAAGATACACAAAGAATTGTTCTTCATGGGGGCATTATAGTGGGATATAACTGCCAGGGAGTTTGAACCAGATAGTTTCACTTCCATTTTGGTGTAAAAATTTCATTTCTTTTAATCATTGGAACTAAGTCTTCAGATAATGGGCACCAGCTGTTCGGTACTATACAGTTAAACAGTTTATTAAACAGACATTTATTTACGCCCACAATTTGTCAAACAAATTAGTAGCATGCTAAAATATTAATGAGATGTGTTTTGTGACACCCAAAAGTTAGTATTCTGTAACAACTTGGTGTACCTTTAAGTTAATTAAATTTGGTTAACAGAGCACACCACATAATACTGGTTTGGGTTACCTTGGTTTTGTATACTTCAGTGCAGTATGCACTGTAGCGGAGCACACCACGTAATACTGCTTTGGTATACTCTGGTTTGGCATACTTCAGTGCGATATGCACCGTGCACTGAAATGGCAGTGAAGAAAGGAACAGCTCAGCAGCCACAACATCTTGTAAAAGAGATCTTGAGGATAAACAAGGTAAAAAAAATAAAGTCAGTGGTGTTGCTGTACTTTTTGCAGTTTAGAGTCCGACACATTTATTAAACATAAAGATATGCCGAATTTACACTGATTACTAACTTTTGGCCGTTATAAAATACCTCATTAATATTTTAGATGCGCTACTAATCTGCGGCTGTAAATAAACATAAACAGTGTGGGTGAGTTTGGAGCAGCCACACTCTTTACTTTTTAACTTAATGTAAAATAAAGTTGCCCTCCGAAGAGGGGGGGTGGTGGTGGGCAATAAAAAAAAACATAAACTGTACTGAGAAGCTGGGCAGATGTCTTGCCCGTCATCTGAAGCCCTGGTGATTATTGCTCATATGCGGTATAATATCGATATTATATCGCCCATCTCTAATTAAAATTATTTTCCTTTTAATTGTGCAAATATCAAGTACTCACATTTTCCATATTTGATAGTTTATGGGAAAAATGTATTCCATTCAGTCATTTTTCCATAACTGCTGATCCAAAGCGGGACATTGATGTTATCCAGTGAAAGATGGGACACAAAGCAGTATGGGATAGCATTCCATCACAGGGCGCATACATGCATACCACCTATCTACAGTACATGTCTTAGGGCTATGAGAGGGAACCCAGAGGAAACCCTCATAACCATGGGGAGAAGCTACAAACACCCAAACCAGCGTGGTTAGAAAGCAAACCCGCGGCTCTGGAACGCTACCAAATGCGCGTTACATTTGCATCTGTTTATTTGGCAGATGCTTCTCTGCAAAGTAGAAATGCAGTCGCAGTTGAGCAAATTCCCGGTTTATTTTCCGAGCGTAAACGCCGCTGGCAGACCATCCTTAATGGGATTTTGGCCCACAGAAAAACAACAACAAGAAAATGTGTGGGCTTGTGTCTGCAGTCATGGAAACAAGGGCGAGGTTTGTTTGGCCGACATGTCCGTGAGGGGACGGTGCTGTAGGGGAGTGGGCCGGCCCTGGGGTGAGGTGAAGCTGTGGGCTCTGGGTCAGTTTAAACTTATTGAGTGCTAATGGATTGTATTACTACTTACGCTGAACGTCAGAGGTAGGGATTTCAAAATGATGTGCACACCTCAGTGGTTCGGTACCATTTTCTGTCGCAGTGGGTGCGTCTGACGTCATGAAATCATCAGATTCTGTTGGGATTCCCCTGCAGTCGCTGACCATAAATCACAAGAGGTTCTTGTTTTGGGCGCTCACTTGTTTTGTAAGCTGGAGCAGAAACGCCGCTATGTGAATCGAGTGTGGGAAAATATGACTGATAATGACAGCAGACTGTCTAGCATGGCGTGTGCTCTCCCCGTTTTCCATCTTGCAGAAAACAGACTCTGCTAGAAGCTTGTTTGTTTGTGGTTTAGAACTTAATTAAAAAGCTATTTAGTTTCCCTCTTTATGCCCCCCGACGGCATGTATATATAACTAGTGATTGTGATTTTTGTTTATCTTCACTGCAAACATTTGTAAAGCTGCCTTAATTTTAGAGATGAATAGTAATTTGCTGGAAGCTCACAAAGGCTTTTTGGTTTGCATACTGGGCGTTTCTCAGAGAACTGCATTTTTTTATTGCATTAGTAACTTTTTCCCTGCAATTCCCTAATCTTTTTATGGATTAATGTAGAATTTCGGTCAGATAACTGGATTTTTTTAAGAAACAAATTTTCAGTTTTTATTTTAGAAAGAATTAGGGTGTAAGTGTAGCACATGTTACTCTACATTTTAATAGAAAATGAGGGGAAACATTGGAAAAGTACTATATAGTTGGTTGTTTCAGTCTTGCATGAATTTAGGAGGGAAAAAAAAGTGTGTCTGTCAGGAAAAACACAAATCTCATTTGTGCCATTAGTCAGCAGAATCATCGCTGAAACACCCCAATGTGACCATAATGTGTAGGAATCGTGGGTGGTAGTGGGTGTGGTCAACCACTTATGCAAGATGGACAAAGATAATACAGGATGTTAAAACTGCAGCCTGGCAGGTCCTGGCTGGGAACGGCTCCGAGCCAGTGCAATGTGAGAAAGTCAACTCTGGTGTGAGTCATTTACAGATGACATTTTTAATATCACAAATATCAAACTCTCCGGGCTCTCTGTCTTTCTCATAGGAAACTTGTATAAATGTTTGGCTTGCAACTGTTAAATCAGTGTTTTCATTTAAATGATTCAATAATGGCATGAAAACTCAAAGTAGCTTGACTGTCAGTTTCTTGTAACATTTCAAAAAAGGGTATAGAAATAAAAAAGAATATTAAAGGAGGGCTGTTAAATTCTGACATATTTCTAACAATCGGGAAATTAAAAGAATATGATGATTTGGGTTTTTTTTTTTCCAAAGCAGGTAAGGAGCATGCACTGATTACAGTGTGTTGCCACACCCACCACATGACAAACCACCTCAGGGATGAGAACCTGAGTGCAGCCATGCGGCGGGTAATACATCAGCACCACACTAGTCTGAATGGACCAGTTTGAGGTTTTTCTTTCTGGTGGCTGGAGTTAACATAAATGTAAAACCTCTGTGGCAAATTTCTTTAAATATAGAAGCCATACAATGAGTGAAAGTGCTCTTAATAACTGGAAACATGCTAATTTTAAGTTATTACCAATAAAATCAAACAAATAATGCAACTGATGATATTCCAATGTTTTTTTTTTTTTTTAAACACGACCCCCTATGAGCCCCACCTTTCTCCTCAATCAGCTTCCCCATGAGATGCTAATTGAATGTTTTCATTGTAGCTATGAATTCTGGGATTCTGTCCCAAAGCTCCTTTTGCCCTTTGGTGGGCTGGTGCCCCATTTTGGGTGGTTCCCTGCCTTTTGCCCTGTGGTGGGCTGGTGCCCCATTCTGGGTGGCTCCCTGCCTTTTTCCCTGTGGTGGGCTGGTGCCCCATTCTGGGTCATTCACTGCCTTGCACCTGTAGCCTGTGGGATAGGCTCTGGATCCCCTGCAACCCTGCATAGGGTTCGATGGAACTTTTCATATTGAAGATATAGTATATACTTGCAATAACAAAAATGTAATAACGCTGAGATATTATATGATTTAGTGTAACTGCTTGTCCTATTCAGGGTCACAGGGGTCCAGAACCTATCCTAAGGGCTATGGCGCATGGCAGGGAAGAACCCAGGAGGGGTGCCAACCCATTGCAGGGCATGCTCACAAATCATTCAGTCACAAACACACCTACGGGTAATTTGGTAACTCAGCATGTTTTTGAACTGTGGAGGGAAATCGGAGTACCCAGAGGAAGCTCCACTACACATGCCTGAAACCCAAACCCTGTTCCATTTCTTCCCCAAAATAATCACATCTAAAAAAACTGGAGATGTCTTATATTTGAGGTATATATATTGAAAGGGCAGTCTGCGTAGCTTATGCCATCTAATTTTGTCTATCTGTCTTCAGGCTAAAGGCCACATAACTGAAACATCGTTTTTGCAATACGACATCATATGAGCGATGATCACCCGCACTGCCACTAAGACTGGCCGATATCATACGATCATAAGATGCCGCGGTCTTTGTCAGCAGGACTAATTATGCATTTACCTGCATGCTTTACAGCACACTGCGTCCATCTTTCAATAGTGTAAATTAATACGTGTATCTTTGTATTTGTTGATTGTAAATGTGTAATGGGTGGATGTTTGCTATGGAATGCTTGTGTTTCTTTACTGTGTAATCATTAGTGTCATGTATATCGTTGGCTTCCGTGTCTATGCTACCGCTAGTATTAAACCGATAGTGGGTGTCAATAAAGAGAATAACTTTAATTTTAAAGGAGCTGTCATCTCTGATGTCATTATTAAAATGACTCCGTACATTTAATTTTTTTACATTTATTTTGCCCTCTTTTTGTGGGTCTGCTGCATCAAAAACTTTATGCTCCCTCTGGAGTTGTAGAGTTAGTAATATTTATTATCTGTCCCCCCTCCAAAAGAATACATGTTTGGAATATTTGCTATTTAATATGCTTATTGTAATGTAATCGTGTGTGGTCTCTTTTCAGCAGTGGTATGATTAACTTTATATATGTTACATATTGGTAGGGGGTCATCTTATAATTGGGATTCGGATCATTAAGGTGAATTAACTAACTAGGACGCATGATTTTGTGCATCAGGCTTTCGGTTAGAAACTTTAGGTCGCAGTCATGTTGACTCCTTACTTGTTTTTAGTGGAAAATCAAATGCCTTTCCTGTCTCCCCCATCCCTACCCGCACACCTGTATATCACTGAATAAGGTTTCACTGAATAGTCAGTTTTTAATTATGTTGTCTGTCTCTGGACAGGTGCAGGTACTAGCATCTGCGGTGACGACCCCCCAGCTCCTGACTCCACAGCAGATGCTAAGTCCACAGCACATCCAGGTCCTGCTCCAGCAGCAGGCCCTCATGGTACAGCAGGTATGTCTGCGTGCGCTCATGCCTGCTCACATGTTTCCATGGTTAACTCCAGGTTCTGAAGAAAATTGCCTGAACTTCTCCTTTGCTGTCACCTTTTATATGTGCCTGATTCTGCCAGGAAGAACGTAAGTCTGAGGTTCTGACAAAAAACATGCATTTGTGTGTGTGTGTGTGTGCGTGCGTGTGTGTGTACCTGTCTACCAGACGACCAAATGTCTTATGTGATGTCTCTCAGGTTATATACATTTTCACAGGAGATACAATTTCTTGTAGACGTAGTAAGAGGGAGCCTTTCCAGAGAATGTCATGGCCCTGTCTGTTCTGCTCAGCACGTGTGACATCGCATCTCTGTAATCTCATGTCCCCAAACCGCATCTTTGCAGCAGCATCTGCAGGACTTTTACAAGAAGCAGCGGGAACAACTGCAGCTTCATCTCCTGCAGCAGCAGCAGCAGCAGCAACAGCAGCATGCGAGGAAAACAAGCAAAGCGGTAAGCTGTGGTTATAGTTTCACCCTGCCCTCACTCTACATTTCAGGACTCGCTTAAAGACCTGTGCAGTCCATCATGTATAAGTTACCAGTCACCCGCTTGAGCGGGGCTTAGCACTTAGCATTGACTCTTGTTCAGATGGGATAAGATGACCAGCCATGTCACTCATTTGGACAACTTCCACCGACCAGCAATACTACTACGTTACTTGGACAGCTTGAACAGTGGGCGCTGCTTTCCTGAGTGTGCTTAGTGTGGTGCATCATAGCCATGTGAGCAGGAAACATTCACTGGAATGATAAAAGTAATCTGTCACAGCCACCACAGTGGGCTTGGTGGTTCGTGTTCCAGGCAGGATTGAACTGTTGTACTCTTTAGAAAGGTCAGTAGGTCTGACCCTAAGTCAGTAGGGCTGTGTATCGCCAGGCCTTGGGCAAGACAAACCATATCACGATACAACGCAGCAATACTCAAATCGGTTTGAGAGAAGTAAAAACGTCAAAACTTTTATGTAATAATTATCTCTTTATTGTCTGCAAATGCTCAGAATTGCCGACCATTCAGATATGTCATAACAGAAAACTGAATGTCTTTTTTCTTCAGTGTTTTAATCCAGAAATGTCACTTTACTTATCAACAGTTTACAGTTGCATTAGCACAAGAAAAATGTTATTAATCTTCATTTTTAATTTATGGAAAATTTGGCGGTTTAAGTTCCATATAATTACATTTGTTTGTCTTTTGAAGAGTTACCATGTTTGATATTCTGAATACATAAAACTAAGTAGCTATGGAACAATTTAGTTCTGCAACAAGAGAACTTGCTATAAAAATAACTGCTGAAAAATAAAAGAAAGCTGGTAACAATAATATCTATGGTACAAAAGTATAAACCTCAGACATCCTCATTATATGTGTTGAAGTCTTATTACTGAACAGCGTAATAGAATTTACAAAGACTTCTCGTATAGAAATCAGTATCAAACTACTTAATAGTATTCAATTTTTTTATTTGTGCTTGAATTTTAAGCATGATTCTTGAAATCCCAAGGCTTTGGATGTTCATTACAGGCCTGTAAGTCACCTTAGCTGGGGGTAGAGAGTAGAAGAGCAAAGGTTATGTTTTCGGTTTTAATGACAAAACATTGAATTTATTTTTTGATTCATTTTATTTATATATAGCGCCTTTATTTATATATTCCCCAAGGTGAGTGTGTTGTCATACATTCCTAAATCATACAGAAAAATTCAAAAACAGGGAAAAGGGAAGACAGAGAAATGAATTAAAGAAAGAAAGACAGAAACCAAAAACTCCCAAGTAGGAAGAATGAAACCTCTCTGAGGTCCAAAGTCAAATGGCTGCCCAACCCTCTGGACATGTCAACAGTAATGAAAAATAAGAGTAGCTTGTTGTAAACTGTGGTCAAGGTCCAAGGTCTACATGCAGGCCTGTGTAGGGTGGCAGATTGAAGGCTCCACCCACGATGTCACGATTCATAAGTCACACCCACAATGTCACCCCTCCATGGGACTGAACCAGAACTCCAGCTCAGATGCTGCCCGCCTTGGGCACCATCCGGACATGTGGGAAGCTAGACAGAGAGCATGGATGGTCAGAACATGCATTAACACATTAATGGACAGCAGCACCAACAGCCTTAGTTACAGTGTGTAATGTGTTAGTCCAGAATTATGAATAGGTAAATTAAATTACTGAACAGTGTATTAGGTTTGTGAACCCTGCGATATTTTTGGAGGTGTGCTATATGTGCTTGAACTTTAAGCATTATTCGAGAAATCGCAGGAGTTTGAATACACTGGAACAGTGACCAGAGAGTAGCAAAACAGTCTTTCATTTTATAATGACAATAACATTTCTTTTGTTCATTTATTCATTAAGGTACAGGTAACATAGACTGAAGTAATAGGTTTTTCCATTGACATTGAAGGACTAAGACTAACTTGATATCCCGAACATGAGCTGGCAACCTTTTCTGCAATATAGGGGCCCTGTAGCAAAATGCTTTATCGCCAGCTGTTACTTTGTTTACATGTGGACTGACAAGGAAGCTTTGCATTCTCTGATCTGAGTGGAGACTGCGGCTTGTAGACTTGAAGTAGTTCTCTTAGATAGGCAGGTGCTGGACCCTTAAGGGCCTTATATGTGGGAGAACTCTGGGCTGTTTGAATTAATTTCTGAACCTAACAGGAAGCCAGTGCAAGGATCTAATAGCAGGAATAATGTGTCCAAACGTCCTGCTCTTGGAGACAATTAGAGTTGCTGCATTTTGAATATGCTGCATGGTGTTTTAATGTGTTGTGTGCCTTCAGATGATAGAGCATTACAGAAGTCTAACAGCTGGTTTGAGACTTGCTGTGCATCTCAAGGTATAGCGTTTATTAATATTTGGGACCATTTTCATTGTTGAGGTCTTATCAGACACCCAGACATCGTAATCAACTCAGATGGTCTTGTTAAGGGAGTAGCTCTGTGCAGCTGTTTGCTTTGGAAGTGACTGAAGATGAGCCACTATGTGGGACATGAATAAATTTGCTCTTGGAGTACGAGGCACCCCACGCACTCCACTGAAAGCTTCTGCCCACACCTGCATGTGTGTCTTCATGACTAGCTTGATAGCACAAATTTCTCCGCTCAATCTCTCCATCTCAGATCTGTCTTACAAGACAATCTCCGTAAGCTGGAGAACTTTTTTTTTAGAGGAAATGCAGTTAGTCTGCTGAATGGGAGCTTTATGCGGGGGTGCTGTATTTTATGATCACAGGAAATCCTTGCCCTCGCTGGCAGCTCAGATTTCTGACAGCCATCTAGTCCTCTTCCCTTCCGCTTCTCGCTTTCGGCTGCCTGCCGGTTAGCGACCTTCTGTTGCTCTGTAGTGCCTCTAAACAATAAGCATTTTCAAAGACCTTGAACTTAATATCTAATTTGGCGCTGCTGCCCATTCTCCTTCATCTGCCTTGTTCCAGCTTTCCCTCTCTGTCTCACTCTCGTGGCTGCTTGTTTACCCTGTGTTCGTGTTCTCCGTCACCCCCCTCCACCTGACCTCAGTGAAGCAACACAAAAGGAGTTAAACCTATGAGACAGTACTTTTTCATAGTTTGCTAGTTGTGCTCATTCATAAAAAATCTTGAAAATAGTTTCTTTACACACAAATCTAAAATAAGACAGACAGTTCGCCCATCACTAACAGAAATTGAAATGCAGACCGAACAAATTAGGCATCATTTTCTTTGGAAAGAAAGTTTGGAATGAATCACCGCCAAATTGATTAGTGTATAAGGTAACTGTACTGTAGAAGAAAACACTGTATGGAACAAAGCAAGACTGATAGACCTTATTCCTTATGCGATGCATTTATCTGATGATTTTGATGATGATGATTGTGATTTCTTTTCACAGTTGTTTTTTTCGGGTCTAGTCATTACATGAAAATCATTTAGTCATATGAGTGTGACATACTCCAGATTTATACATGTATATATACAACTCTGGAAAAAATTAACAGACCACAGCAAATTTTTCACTTTCACTCATTTCTCAATTTATGGGTGTGTGTGTGTGTGTGTGTGTAAAATATACATTTTTGTTGCAAACTTCAGCCTGGCCCTTCTCTGCTTCTCCTTGATGAAGGGTTTCTTCCTTGCTTTATGGGTCTTCAGTCCTGCTTCTAGGAGCCTGTTATGAATCGTCATAACAGTGCACTTCACACCTGCACTTAATGTTTCCCATTTTTTTGACGGTCACTGGAGGTCATCCACTGATTTAAGAGACGTTGATGGTCATCTCCGGCATTAGAAAGTTGATTCTGCCATGCTGGTTTGTGGTTGCTGCCAGTGTCTCCTGCTTCACTTTGTTCTCGTGCTCTGCTGCCTTAGAAACTTTGAGCCTGGAAGCAGCCTGACTCGCAGTGTAACCTTCTGCCAGCAGAATCAGGATTAAACCAGGTTTTAAAAATGCAGATTTAAAAAAAAAATATATATATAGAACGGTCTCTTATGCTGGTACAGTATGATGACTCCTAATGATCAGTATGACCGCATGGAGACATGGTGACGCCTAATCACATTCCTGCTCTCTGTCCCCATCAGGTCTCCGCTCAGCAGGTAGCTCTCCAACAGCAGCTCCTGCAGGTTCAACAGCAGCACCTGCTCAGTTTGCAGAGACAGGGCCTGCTGTCCATCCAGCCTTGTCAGAGCAGCCTGTCGCTGCCCCTTGCTCAGGGTGAGACCCCATCCTTTCCGTCACACCAGTGCCATCACCAGACCGTGAAGAACCACAATAGAGAGTAGTGGGCTCTTTTCTGTCTCTTGTGAAACATGTAAATAGGGCTTTTTTACTCTATAATGGGGATCCTCACAAATTCAGGTATTTACTTCAATAAGATCAATGTTCTAGCTAATCTAGTTGCTAGGTACAGTACTGTGCAAAAGTCTTTAGGCAGTCAGAGAATGATGTTTAAATGATCTTCATCTTGGTGTAAAACTGACATTTTGTTTGTCAAAGTGTGTCAGCTTAGCAATTTCAAAATCTCACCTAAAATCATTTGCAGCATTTTGACTCAACCGCTACCTCAACCTCATATGGCTAATCGATATCTCATTGACTTGTTAAAACCACTTTGATTGATTGATTGATTGATCCATTAAGCTGGATGTGAAATGTAACAAATAGCAGAATGGGCGGGGTTTCCCATGAGGATAGGGTCGGGAACTGTAGTGGTCTTCCTCTAGCGATCAAATAACTGGTAACTTTTTTTGAGAAATTCTAGTTAATTTTTGTTGCTATTCTTAATCTTCATATGTTCCATTGTTGAATCGTGCTTTTTGTTCTGAGCGCATATACCCTTACTACTCAGATTAATAGTTGTATACATTTCCTTTGACTGCCTAAGACATTACAGTACATTATGAGTTTTGCTTTTGATCCCATAGAAATATCATTAAAAAAGCTGCAGATTGAAAATCAAAAGTCTTTGTTGGCTATTTTCAGTGATTGATTGTGAAAGCAGATTTGAGATGTATATACGGCACATATTGCATCTGCACACTTTGTAAGTTGCCAGCTGCATAACCGACAGTTAGATCTGTGAAACGGTGCAGCCAGTGTTTGTAGCTTAGTCATGGGGCGTCGTTCAGAGATTTTTTTTTTTGATGAAGTGAGAATCGCCTGTTTAAATGATCCCCTCCTTTGCAGGTCTGATTCAAGCCAAGTTGCCCTGTGAGGCCAAGGGCAAAGGAATAAAACAGGAGGACGCATCTGGGCACTACGGCAAGGAGGACCTGCCATCTGCTGCCATCAGCCACCCAGCGGCTCGTAAAGACGCATCTTACAACCAGCATACCTCTGTGAACGGGCAGCACGCAGCCCGGGGCCCAAAGAGGGAAAGGTAACACGGATACATAACCACTGGCACTCCATGGATGGATGGATGGAAATACATTATAAGGGGTATAGAAGCCAAAGACTTAAATTTGCAGTTGTAAGTCTCAGAATGTAACGAATGGGTATTTAATCTGCATTACCTCCGCCTTGCGATAGACCGCCATCGCAGACTCCCCTGCATTCTGCCCTATGCTTCCTGTCTTGTAGATCCATGTATTGTCCATCATGCAATAACCTCTCTAAGTCTGCTTCTTGTGTTCTCATATTATATAGTAGAGTTAATGTCTGATTCTTATTTTTTTTTTCTAGTATCCTATTGCTAGTCTTTCTTTGCTTGTATCTTGACAGTAAATTGTGTTGCTTATTATCTGCAAATAGAACAAAGCTGTTGAACGTTGGATGGAGGGGAGGAAAAACATCTCAGATTAGAAAATGCTGAGGAATATGCATTAAACGGTATATTTTCACAGGTGACTGCACCCTGTGAGCTTTGTGTACATATAATGCTCACCGTACTGCTCTTGGTTACATAATTATCATTACACACCTTGTGTCGCACATGACAGTGTTACTTAATGTTTTGAAGAGGAATTTGGATAGCTGGATATAGGCGGTTTGGTTGCTTTACATTTCTTTGTGACCAGCAGTAATTGTGTCTGCTGAGGATATTATAATAATACATCTGAGTAAATCTTTCATGTGTGATGGATATTCAAGGTCCTGCAGTGAGCATCCGGGGGACCTTTCGATTGTTGTTTGTGAGTGTTTTGTGAGGCTTGTGTCTCTGTTGTTCAGTTGGTCAGTGAAGTATTTACTCACCGTATTTCAGGCCTGTTACAGTACCAGTCTCTCACTGTGAGTCCACACCCCCTGGATGCCAAAATTGTAAATCCATGGCACAACCAGCTCTTCTTTCTCCAGGGTATGGCAGGATTCAGTCATGTCACCGATGGTGAACAAGAGGCCCCACATTTTTTCCCCCACCTAAGTGAAGAGCCCCTATCAACAATTCTGAATTCGATCCGCGGTTTCCTTAAAGGTACCAGGCACCTGGCAATGGTGGTGTAGTTTGGCTGCATTTCACGGAAGCCGAAACTGGAGAGCTGTGTAAAAATGAGACATTCCGGTCTGTGATTGCAGGAGATGTGAGATGTTGTTTCCTCAAATGGAATTTAATTTGCATTGTGGGCATTTACTCGTGGTCTTAAAAAGTGACCAAGAGATATTCTGCTAGAAATGTTGGCACCGGCAAAACATTTTTATTAAAGGAATAAAAAGAAGATAAAATTCATGCTGGCTAATGCATTTCCAGATACATGTCCTTTTTCCATGAAGTTCAGTGGTCAGCATGAATGCGGCCCAACACAGCCGCTTCCTCTATGATGTAACTTCCATTGCTCCGTTTTCTAAGCATCTTGTTGTTCATCTCTTTGGTCGAATTATCATATAATTATGTTCTGTTGGAGAATGGATTATTTTAAGTACACCATAAACAAGGCTCTGCTTGGCACTTAATGAAACGTTGTGGGAAATTAATGTTTTCTTTACTGGCATGGGTGACTGGCAAATGGGCTCTGTTTGTTTGTCTGTGGGCATATATGATAAGGAATTTGTGAGTTTGTTTGTGTGGGGATTTCCTTTTTCCAGCAGCACAGAACAGCTGCTGTGTGCGTGTTTTTTGGGGGGGGCACCGTCACTCACCATGCTCATGTATCTGTGTCTGTATGTTTCTGACAGTTCCACACCGGATGCCCCCTCCAACCACTCCAGTGAGAGTCACCCCCTCTACGGGCACGGAGTGTGCAAGTGGCCGGGCTGTGAGGCCGTGTTGGACAACATTCAGTCCTTTCTCAAGTGAGTAGCATGGTCCCCCTCCTCCCAGCATTAACTCCCTAGAGATACAGTAACACTATTTCTGTCCTCCTCTCGTTAACTCCTGGATTGTTGTCTTTGTTGTTGTGAAGGTAAACAGAGGTGGAGATTTCAGGTCCAGAGAATACAAATCCAGATCAAGATTTTATTTCAACGAAACAGTTGAGTACTCTGGGACTGTGACTCTTTATACTCAGATGGGTGATGAAGCAAAATCCTGGTCTGGATTTGTACTCTCTGGACCTGAAATCTCCACCATAGAAGGTGAACAACTGTTGAAGATAAACAAGTGTTATTTTCCCACTACTCCCCTTAGTGGTACAGTTTTTCTTTCTTTCTTTCTTTCTTTCTTTCTTTCTTTATTTTCTTGTAATGTATGTATATAATATAACTTTTAAAAGAACTATAATGTAAAAGTAACAAGCACACAGTCAGTCAGAAGTCAGAAACTCCTGATCTAAAACTGGGAATGCTGGAATTGATGCCAGAATGGCATGGAATGATGTGAGGGTAGCATGAGAATTTTAGATAATTGTATCAGTGTTACCACTGTAATAACTAACCACCTCACTGTTCACTTGCTAATGAGGCTGTTTTTGCCAGTTTCCATGGCAACCATGTATTTACCCCAAGGTGCATGTCAGTATCAACGAATAAAAAAAAATATCTGAAAAATCTGTGCAAAGGCTTACCACAGCAGCAAGTGGTTACATAAATAAATTACATTTGCAAATGTTTTTATTATTATGTTAATAATGTTTTATTAGAATCATAATGTATATTTAGCTTGATAGCGACATGTTTTATTGATTTTCTAAAGAGAGATTGTTTTAAAGGTCCTTTTCCTTTTTCCTCCTCATTTCTTTTGTTCAGACATGAGATGTCAGATGTACAGCGTTCTTATTTTATTTTAAAAAAGTATTTTTACACATACATTTAAACATATATTGAAGTTTCAACTATTGATTTTTTCAACCGAAAAATCCCTTGTTTTCAGTCCTCTGTGGGACATTATAACTAATAATAATATTATTATATAATTGTGAAATACCGTACACTGTGATATTACGAAACCGTGATAATTGCTGAGATGATTATCATACCGTGAAATTGTCATGATGTTGCAAGCCTGCATGTGACTAATCTAACCTGTCTGAATTTAAAGAAATGTAAGCAGAGTAGTTGATGTAATTGTTCAGTCTTCATGTTAATGTTCTGCTCAACGTTTTAGTTCTTATTAAAATGTATTAATTATTTTAATTCCTGTACACTGCAGTTCCGGATATGAGTTTGTCTGTCTGTCCTGCAGGCACCTGCACAGTGAGCACACGCTGGACGACCGGAGCACAGCGCAGTGCCGTGTTCAGATGCAGGTCGTACAGCAGCTGGAGCTGCAGGTATGCTGCTCCCACAAACCCACCCCCTGGGCATCATCGCCCACCGCCTGTGCTGCCAAGCTTCTCCTGCCTTGTAGAAATGCAGCCCGACAGCCGGAGATTTAACGCAGCTCTCCCCATCGCGGTGCTTCGACTGCTGGCAGGATTCCGCAAACATACACGTGAAACTGTCGCATGTGTGCAGTGCGCGAGTGCCACGTGCATTAAAGCGAGCGGCGCATTTTCCCGCTAGCTTTGCCTTGTCTGCTGACAGGAGGCCGCGCTTTCAGTCATGCGCGATGCCGCCTTTCATGTGGAGCTGCATTCTCCAGTGGGCTTTTTGGCACTATTCCGGGTTCCCTGTGCCTCAGCGGGCCCCATAAACACATTCATAAACACCACTGCACTTTCTGAGGCACCAAGTAACTTTGTGCGAAACACTTCCTACAGGCTTCATTTCAATATCCAGGCTATGGAAGGGAGACGAGTGCAGTGGTTATTTTTATTCCGGAACACGCTCAGTTAAGCCTGGCAGGTTGAATGCAGATAATTAGAATTAAAGTTCTGCTGCCTTCTGGTCATCCGGCAGTAATATATCATTCTAACCTGTGGCACAAAGGCATGTTAAATTCAGCTTCTTTGGGGGTGTCCCGCAGTGAAACTGAATATATAAATGTAGATTGTGGGAGCATGTACACTGCATGTGTAAGGGAGCAGCATTTGGAATGCAATGGATGTGCAAATCCTGCAACATGATTTGCTTGTAATCCATTTTTTTTCTTCTCTTTCTTCTGATTCCTTGTTTTTGAGGGTCTTTTTCTTTCTCTGCTGCTTAGGAATCGCATTCAAAGTTAACCCACCGATACAGAGACTCTCTAGCACTTATGGTCTGTTCAGTTTAAAACAAAATGCCTTGTTGGGCTGCAGAGAGGAAAGGGAGAGGGCTGTGAAGAAACTCCAACTGTCAACGGTCACTGTCTCACAGCCCTGCATCACAGCCTTCCCACATTAGTGTGCATTGTTTTTGTCACTGGTGGCATTAATGAAGCTTACCGAGTCCCCCCACTCACTTGGACTGCTTGCTTTTCCTGCTCAAGCCTGTTCTAGAGTGATCCCTTCTGGTTCCTGGTGTGACAGTATGCCTCTCATCTGCCCTCAGCTGGCCAAGGACCGGGAGCGGCTACAAGCCATGATGACTCACCTGCATGTCAAATCCACTGAGGCCAAACCAGCCTCTCAACCAGTGAGTAGCAGCAATCAGTCCAACAGACGGTTAATTACTCTTAAGCGCGTTTGGGGAAGTATTTCTGGTAAGCTAGGGAAGTAACGGTTTGAAACCAGTTTCAGCCGTGTATGTGTTTGTAAATGTGCATGCACATTTGTGTATGCATTTGTGGTTGGATTGGGCATCCGGTGTGACTTCCACGGGTACAACATTAACCTTAAATGATAAATCTGTGAGTTCAGAATGTCCAGGGTGCCCTTTAGATCGGAATGTTGTCACAGCAGATGGTTGTCTGTACTGTATATCAACCAGCACCACATATCACTTGTGCCGGACATCTTACATGGCTGCAGATTCAGGAGGAGACTCTCTTACCACACAGAGAAAACAGTATCTGGCTGTATAAAGGGATATGTGTCCCGCATGCTATGCTTCTTGATGTTGATCAAAGGCTTCCCTGTGCTTATAAATAATAGCACAAACCGATTTTATAGTGTTCTTTATTAAGGTAGCACTCTGTAAATGCTCTGGTATAGAGTGATTAGTGTTTTTTTTTTTTTTATTTCCCCTAAATTTTTTTTGAGCCATAAAACGTTCTTGCAGCAGATGGTAATGCTGAGTCCTCCAGATGCAGAGGGATGCCAGCCAGCGGGCCAGAGACGCAAGGCGTCTGGCTTCCTGTGTGGTCCTTTTATGGCTACCTGTGCTGACTGCTGGCAAGCTTGGGAGCAGTTGTTTGACTGTGATAACGAGCCCACTTGCTGGTGTTTACGCCAACCAAATGGCACTTGTTAAGGCAGCGAATGACAGGAAAATGCACTTTTCACATCTGAGAGTAAATTCTCCCACGTGCATTAAGCGTTAATTACGGTTTATGTTTCCTGAGTTTGAAGGGCATCTGTAGCTTTCTGGTCTCTGTTTTGGGAGATAGAGTGGATAAGTAGTCAACAGGCCGCGAGTAGCAGGCCGCGGGGGTGCTTAGGAGCACTCATCCCTCTTCCTCATTCCTATTTCCTTCAAGGCACAGTTTCTTCATTCTTCTCAAGTTTCCCTTCTGGTGTGGCTAAGAGTCGCTCGACGTCAGCACACTTCTGTGGTGCTCACTGCTCATTGATCTTGTGACTATGGCAACCCATGCTTCACCACATTAAGTAATTGTGTACAACCAGAACCCCTTGCTCTGGTACGTGCAGGTTTTATAGTTTGTACTGATTGGTATCTTGCTTTTCTTTTCTGATGCCACCTCTGTCAAAGGTGCCCCCCCCCCCCCCTTACCTGGATGAATGTGCTCAGAACCTGGAACATAAAATTGTGACTCTGACCTCAGTCCTTAGCCCACCACTGCCACCCTCACCTGGTCCTCAAGGTGTTTATATTTAGTTGACAAGGAAAGTCAAGTGTGTGGGTGGTAGAACAGAAGAAACATGAATGTTATTGCAGACTGAGGACTGAGTTCAGAAGCACTGGCTTGAGTAAGACTTGGAGAGCAAACGGTAGCTGGCATAGCAGAAGTACCATAGAGCTTTTTTATGTGAAGAAGGAGCATGATGGCTTCAGATCATCTTCTAGCTCACAAGGTCTTAGATGTTAGCGTCACTTTGTCCCTGCGGTCAGAAGTCGTGGAGGTTTGGTCAAGCTTTCTATTCTGCATCATTTCAGCTGAACCTGGTGTCCAACTCCACCCTTTCCAAAGTGAGCATCCCAGAGGCATCTCCGCCCCTAAGCTCCCCCCAGAACCCAGCGATGCCCCTCCCCCAGAACCTGTCCATGAGCGGCCACAGTCCACCTGCCATGGGCCCCCTGAGGAAGCGCTACTCGGACAAGTGCAACATGCCCCTGTCCGCAGGCGAGTCTGTACCACTGACTGTTCTATGCTGCCCTTTGCTGGCTGGTCTGGATATTTCTCATTCTTCCAGTAAGTAAGATCCCCACATGTTTTTGTCCACACCCACTCTGCAGCAAGGTGGAGACAAGCCAGAGGCCTTCCTCATGTCTGCTTTTTACAGTGTTTATCAGCTTAAAAACTCTGTTTTTCATGTATTTTTCTGACAGACATGGTCCAGAATAAGGAGTTCTACAAGAGCACCGAAGTAAGACCCCCATTCACGTACGCCTCCCTAATAAGGCAGGTAAGGGGCTGCTTTGATTCTCTAGCATGAGGAGGCTGATAGAATTGTGAGGATTGCGTGTGAATTTCATCTGTTTAAAAGTGCAAACTAGGAGGAAACACCCAGTATAGATACGCTGCTTCCTCCTGCCTGACAGTCCAGGTTCTGTGACAGCAGATGCATTGAAAGTGTAATTTTTATCTGCTTCCAGGCAATTCTGGAATCTCCGGAAAAGCAGCTGACACTAAACGAAATCTACAACTGGTTCACACGAACTTTCGCTTATTTCAGGCGAAACACAGCCACGTGGAAGGTAATAGTGAAAAAAATGAGAATGTATGGTGTTAACTGACACCTTTAAGAAAAAGAACTTAATTCTCTCCTAAAAGTGTATGTCCTCATTGGCAAACCTTAGACTGCACTCATAGTTGATAGATGTATAACTTGACTGCTTTTTGCTTCCTTCATTTCCCAGTTTTTGATTAAATTGTTACTGTTTCATCTAAGCAGTGCTGACAACATTCAGCTGTTCACTGACTGTCCATCTCCCCTAACTGACCTTTTAAAACATGTCTTTTTAAATAACCTTTGTATCACTGAGTACTTCCATATTGTGCGTTCGTATTGATTTTTCTGTGTATCCATCTGCCAACGGCTTATCAAGTACAGGATAATGAGGAGGTCTGGAGTCTTCAGAGTACAAAGCAGGACACACACACACAGCCACACATACGCACTCACATACACACTCACATACACACACACACACACACACACACACACACACACACACACTGTGAGTAACCTAGCAATGCTAGTTCCCCTCCACCAAAGTCCTTTGCACTGTGCCATCATACTACACATTAACGTTCATATTGAACTATATTATATACCTAAATATTTATATTTATTTATATTTTAGTGAAGACTATAAACACAGCTGGATAGTAGAGGCACTGTATATGTCAGCTTTTTACATTTCTCCATCACATAATACCCTCTTTTTCTCATATCACAAGTGAACTTTGACCTTGACATCTTTGGTCCTTCCTTCTCCAACCCTGACCTCAGAATGCAGTCCGGCATAATCTCAGCCTCCACAAGTGCTTTGTGCGTGTGGAGAATGTCAAGGGGGCCGTGTGGACGGTGGACGAGATGGAGTTCCAGAAGAGGCGGCCGCAGAAGATGAGTGGGTAAGCATGCCTTGTGCTTGTGGGGTGCCGCTTGGTCGCCATTGACTGGGTTTGGAACAGAGTGGCCAGGTACCGCCCCTCTCCTTCCGTTTGAATCTTTTAAGGCTGCTTTAATGGAGAGAGTACTTAGTCTGTCTCAGGCTTTGCTTTAATAGTCTCTCCATCGCCCCCACTTGCTGCTTCGGGGTTAGCAGAGCTCTGCTGTGTCTCCCCTGAGCAGATGTTCACTGCAGCGTCTGCCTTTGAGATATCCCAGTGATACTTCTACTAAAAAGCAAACATGCATCCGGCTGTACCACTTCAGCTTTGCTCTGTCGGTGTCTAATGCCGTTCCGGCGGTTCTGGGGATCAGGGCTGCCTTACGGCTCTCCTGAGAAGCTACCTCGTGCTGCTCGCCAGCTGCGCTCTGATTGGACGACTCCAGGCTTTGGTTTGGCCGGCACACAGTGCAAGGACGCTGCCTAGATCAGGGGGGGTCCCGCTGTATTGATCAGAGCCCAGCCGCCTTCCCTCATTAGGCCGCTAACAGGCCAATAAAAACAGCTGGAGAGAAGAGTTAAATGTGTGAAGGATATGCACAGCGGTGAACTGGGAAAGACTGATAGCAGGCATTAAATACTGCTAGTTGATAATTTTCTGTTAATTTTTCAAGTTATTTTCAATTGATATTTCATTTTGTACTATATTTACTTAATTCTGTTTACAATTATCACATACTAAACATGGTGCACAAGGCGTAAATGGGAAGTATGTGAAATGTGTTAATTTGCCAGTATTATTTTTCAGTTAGAATTGGCACACGGTATAGAAGATACATAACGGTATAGAAGATACATAACGGTATAGAAGATACATGACGGTATAGGTGATACAGTACATAACTTAACAAGCTTATAGCACTTATAGTCCTTATTTTGTTGAGTTTCTTTTGTCAGTATTATTCTCCTGTCGTGAGGAAACTGTTTCGAGGAAAAATGTTTTCTCGTTTTGTGAACATTATAAAAAATATCCACAATCGAGTGGCAGAAAGGATTTGGTGGACCTTGCTAAAGTTCCTTTGAGCCCTTGAGCAGTTAGCACAGAATAAGAATATTGTGTTTTGTTTTTCTAAGCATTCCATTTTTAAAATGTAGAAAAATGGAAGTATTTACAGTAAGTGCGAATACATCAAGTCAGTCTTTTCAGTGTGATTGTGTGTTTTGACCTATAGGTCTCCAGCCCTGATGAAAAATATGACGACCAGTCTAACCTACAGCCCAGCCTACAGTTCTGCCTTTGAGGTAGGAACGTGATTAGATTCATGATACTGGAACCCCACAGTCACTGGCTGTTAGATTTATACTCTGAAAGTTGCCACTTCATACTTGCACAAAGCATAGAGAGAAACAAAACAACACACAGTAGATTGACTTTGAACAAAGGAATCCTGAGGCTGTACCTTTGATCAGAAGGTCACTGGTTCTTGTCATAGGATCAACAGAGTGATGTCACCATTGGCCCCTGAGCAAGGCCCTTAACACCCAGTTCCTGCAGGGGACTCTGACCCTGGCTTCTCAATTGTATATCACTGTGGATCAAAGTGTCTGCCAGATAAATAAAATGTAAAAGTTGTAATATTACGAATGTGTGTATGTTTGAAACTGTATATTTCATTGGAGTTGGGCTTTGAATCTCCTATGGTTTAAAACAACAGCCTAAACAATGATGATGACAGTGGTGATGATGAGGATTATTATTATTATTATTAATAATGATAATAATGATAATAATATGTGCTCTGTACGTGTATGTGAGATCTGCATCTGTTTCTGCCCATTCAGACCTCAGTGGCAGACAGGAACATCCCTTTCTACACTACCGCCCTTACAGGAAGTCCTCCTCTGCTCTCTCAGCCTTCTCTCCCACACGAGGATGCCAACGGATTTACTGAGGACAGTGTGGGCAGCGACGACAGTCCCGGCCCCTCTGCCCTGCCGGCCCTGTTAGTGTCTCAGCTGCCCTTTTCCTTTGTGGAAGAACAATCAAAGCTCTCAGATGCCTAATATCAGGCTCCTCCCCCTGATGTTTTCATACTGTGTGAAGGAGAGCTGTTAGTTGGCTCTACCTGAATGCAAAAACAGCAATTTTTTTGTTATTTTTTTAGGTAGAACAGTGGACTCCCCCCCCCGGGCGTCTTGCTTTCATTTTACCCCAGTGTTGCTGTTATCTGCCTTCCAACTCACCCAGTACATCAGAGGAATAGCTCCACTATAGAATTCCCTCCTGTTGTCCCTGTCTCACACCAGTCTTGCATTTAATATTAATAAGATTTATTTTAAAAGTGAGAGCAAGTGAAGTAGCTCTCAGTGCAGTAAACAACACTTAGAATGTGCCATCCGATAGCCTAGAAGTTCAGTACTTTAAAAAAAAAATAAGTTTTTAAAAATTTGAAGGCCTTATGTTTTCTCATACTTGGGGACTTATTTAAAGTTTAAAGTAAATAGCATGTTTGTTTATTATTTGAAAAATGCAGAGTATTCCAACACCGTGGTTACTTCATGTGTCCTAACTTGTCTGTTGCCTCCTCAGGAACGACGGAGATGTTAAAGAGGAGCCAGTGCCTGAGCAGGGCGAGCCGGCCCCTCTCCGCACTGACGACTGCATCTCTGACCTCGAGAGCCCGAACGGAGACCCCGATGGTGACCAGAAGGACAATGCTAAGGCGGGCCTTCCCGGTTTCTCCTGAAGGAGAGCAGCAACAGACCTTTACCACTGAGACACGCCTGGGCGGTCAGCACATCCGACAGCGACACAATGTGTCACCAGACCGCCGAGCGACTGTTAAATGCTGAAAGAAATGTACTTCTTTGTAGTGTTTTCAAATTATGGCTCCTTTTTGTTTTTCTTCCGCCATGGCTTCAGGTGACTCACCGTGTCTCGTACACAGGGCTTCTTGCAGCGTTCTCTCCAGCATTTGACTGTGCGTGTTCCCGCGGTCAGCCCTCCGTGGGGCCCCGGGACCCCAGCCGGGCACCGGGCAATAATTTCCGCGCCCAGGCCCACCCCTTAAACTGTTTTTTTTTTTTTTTTTTTTTTTTTGGGATGTTTGGGGGAGGTATTCGAGGACAGGAACTGCCCACAATCCGTTAGCTCACAGAGGCTCCTCCTGTGTATGTAGTTTCACCTGCAGACAGTTTTAAATTTCATGGGGATCAAAGTAAAACGTAGATATGAATAATCAATTTTTTAAAACTGGAAAAAATGCTATTTTCACACAATTCCTGTTCGTATGGAGAGCTGTACACCTTATGGTAAATTCACCTCAATATTAAAGGGACACCCAGGCTGCAGAATCCAATATGTAATTCGCTTAGAGTCAATACAATCTACAATCATCTTCAGAGTAAGACAGCTGCTCTTGCATTCTCCACTGGAAGGTGCCCTTTTTATAGTGTCCGTGTGGTATAATACTATGAATTTACTGGTATATATATAGGGGCAGCTTGGAGCGATGGATGTGCCCTTCAGCACTGGTTATATGTACATAAGTTTAGTGGTTCTGACAGAGCCACTGTTGTACATCATCATCCCCCTGCACCGTTTTAAGCAGGAGTCGAAAGACCTCCAAGCCGAAGATGGCATCTCTCTTACAGGCTCATCGGGTTTTTTTTTTATACCAGCTTATTCCGACATCACAAATCGACATCAACCACTGTAAGACAGGCTTCAGTTCTCATGCTGTCTGTAAAGCCTCCTGGCTATAGCCAGATAGCAGGGTGGAGCTGAGGCTGGACTACAACGACTTCTCCTCACTGCAGACGAATGTTATAGTTAGATTTGTCTTTCAGAAAGTAGGACTGAGGCTGCCAATTTGTCCGCTGATTGCTGATGCTTTCACAGTGAAATTGGCAGCAGTTTTAGCTGCTTTATGTTAATTATGGGTGCAAAATTTGTTTTTCATTTCACAATTGAACAAATACTTGATATCAAGGCTTTAATAGTTACTTGCAGTCATCTTCTGCTGCAGCTTTAAACATCCGTAACAAACACCAAACTTAAGTTTTCATTTTTAAGAAGTCTTGTTCATTTAGGACTGCAGCAGGACCTCTGCTTTGTTTTTTATATTTATAAAGGGTTTTTTGTTGTATAAGTTTAGATTTTAATGCCTGTATTTTTGTTTTCAGTGTTTTTTTTCCCTCTGAGTACCAAAGATAAACTAAAAAGCAAAGAGCACATTCAGTGTCTGTCCCAAATGTCACCCCCGATCCTGGATCACGAGACAGACCTGACGGCCGTGTGTAACCGCTGTCTGACAAGTCTTACATGACTGTATTGAACCCTCAAACCAAAGATATGGCACACTATTATTTTTATAAATAGCGTGCAGCTGTATAAGGGAACAGTTTGTGGCTATGTGAGGGAGCGTAGGTGTATGAACATATGTGATAAACAGAAAATTAGGGTAGAGGAGTGATATTACGGCCGTGGAGGGAAGTTCATCCTCAACCTGTCATAGTTACTTAACACCTGAATTGGGAGGTAAGAGTTCATTTTGAATGATGGCAGAACAGGCAACTATTTTCTAGCAGAGAATGTGAGAATTCTTTCTAGTCAACTGGATCATGGTGATGTAAGTGTTCTATGCATTTTATTAGTTATGAAGTTTTCAACATTTTAGGAATTATTTTTGGTTTTGTTTTAGGGGTCTGTTATCACTCAAATTCTTGTTGTTCTTTGACTCCATCCGCTGTATGATGCCTTCGGTTTCTGTGACCTACTTATGTTTTATATTAAACACTTCTGACAGTGAAAAGTGTGCACGTGCAACTCTCTGCCATTGACTTTCAGTTCCTTTCACGAATCATTGTAGGGAAACAGGAACAGCCCCAAGGTCTTTCATTCTTCTTTAGAACCTTTTATGTTAAAATCGGAGCAGCTCTTAGACAAAAATGCTGCTCTCTCATTTTTTATCATTTGCTTAGTTTTAATAAATTACTTCAGTCTTGTGTAGTATGTCCATATTGTTATTCTCTATTTTAAATTTCCATTTTTGGGAAACATTTTGTGAGTTTAGAATGAATATCCTAAAATTGCAAATATGTAAATTTTGGAGAGCAACATCTCCAGCGTTATTTGATTTTCCAGCAACCTGGGATGGACAGGTAGTATCAGGCAGTATACTTTACATGGACAAGTATTGTGACACCTGGCCATTACACATACAGTAACTTTTGACATCCTATTCTAATTCCATAGGCATCAATATGGAGTTGGTCTCCCCTGTGGTACTATAACAGCTGCCACTCTTCTGGGAAGGCTTTCCACATTATTTTGGGAGTGTGTCTGTGGGAATCCAGAAGATAATTTGTGAGGTCAGACACTGATATTGGACCATTCTAGTTCATCCCAAAGGTGCTCAATGGGGTTGCAATCAGGGCTCTGTGGGCCAAATTCTTCCACACCAAACTCACCCAACCATGTCTATGGACTTTGCCCTGTGCACTGGGGCACAGTCATGCAGGATCAGAGGGTCTTCCCCCACAAAGTTGGAAGCATAGAATTGATCAGAACGTACTGCCATGTTGAAGCCTTAAGAGTTCCCTTCAGTGGAACTAAGGGGCCTAGACCGACCCCTGAAAAACAACCCCATACCATTACCCCTCCTCCACCAAACTTCACAGTTGGCATAATGTAGTTGGGCAGATAATCTTCTGAAATCCGCCAAACACAGACTCATCCATCAGACTGCAAGACAGAGAAGCGTGATTCGTCACCCCACTGAACATGTTTGCACTGCTCCAGAGTCCAGTGGCAGCGCGCTCTACACCACTCCAAGTGACACTTGGCATCGCACTTGATGATGTGAGGCTTGCATGCAGCTGCTCGACCAAGGAATCCCATTCTATGAAGCTCCTGACACAGTTATTGTGCTGGAGTTAATGCCAGAGGAAGTTAGGAGCTCTGCAGTTACTGACTCAACAGAGCGTTGGCGTCTTTTATGCACCTCAGCATTCGGTGGTCCTGCTGTTACTTTACATGGTCTCCCACTTCCTGGCTGAGTTACTGCTGTTCCTAAATGCTTCCACTTTGCAATAATACCACTAACAGTTGAACATGGAATATCTAGGGAAGAAAGTTCACAAACTTTCACACCTTATTGTGCAGGTGACTATGACAGTACTATGCTTGAATTCACTGAGCTCTTCAGAATGACCCATATTCTTTCACAAATGTTTGTAAGCCTGCATGGCGAGGTGCTCGATTTTATACACCTGTGGCAATGGGTCTGAATGAATCAGTTCATCTCAGTGATTAAGAGGTCCGTCCCAATATTTCTGTCTACATAGTGTACTCTCCACCTCAGCCCGTGAAGCAGTTAAATCTTGTCAGTATTAGAAGCATTTGTGAGCAAGTCTGAAAATATTGTGTAAATATCTTGCGCATTTCACAGTTCTGGAAACACTGTGCTTCTCCCCAACAGGAAGCATCATTCATCTTCATGGCCAGCAGATATGGGGTTGCTATTCCGCCCTAGGGCAGCACTGAACACCTGCTGGGCCTTCGGCTACACAGAATCGGGATGTACACTACATCGATGAAAAGCATGAGCTTGTGAAATCTTGGTTACCATCATTGAGAATGAGTCCACTACCACATAGCCAAGGCAGGTCATTCTGCCCGGGTGTGGTGACTGAGGTGGATTGCAGCAACACACAAATCCCTGGTTGCAGCCCAACTGGTAGCTAAGGTTCACAGTCGGTACCTTGTCTTGGGCAGGTACACACTCTCCCTTCTCCTCGGCAGCGTAAGTAATTGGCAGCTGCCAATAGTTAATCAACACTGCCTCAGAGATTTGACAATCATGTATTAGAAAAGTTATAACCCAACTCCCCTGCACCCCTCCCCCCACCATGTTAACTGCACCTGGATGAACAGTTTTATCCTGTAGGACTGTTGAATGGCTGCAATCATATAGGTGCTGCATTATTTATCACTGCCTGTCTTTATGCAGCTCAGAAATACCAAATAGACACCATAACAGCACCTGTCTTATTCAGGGGGACGATATTGTAGTGAATGGTGCATCAAACAGGATTTCAAAGGCATGACTGTTTCTAGTCTCTATGGTAACAAAAAGACGAGTGGCCTAGTTGGCTGTGGTATTCTGGAGTGCGGGCTAAGCTCAACTAATCAGAGCTCAAGCTGCAGCGTTGCCATCTGACAGGATATAGAGCCTGTTGTTCCACAGAAGGAGCTCTGGATTGACAGGGGATTGTGCATGTGAGAGATATGAGAGAGCAGCACCGAACCACATCGTTTCCACCCTCTGCGTCGCGCAAGGCTGGACAGGGAACATGTGAAGATTCCATTGAAAATAGAGGAGAGAAATGTGAAATAGAAAAAACATGACAAAAAAGCCTAAAACAGAGAGATATTTCGGGAATTTCTGAAGTAAAATCACACTGATCATAAACTTCACTCCTAGTACAATTTAATACATTGATGATGATTCTATTTCTTTGTAATTCTTTGTCATTGGCCAATGGGTTCTGAAATTTCAAAATTCCCATTATTCCAAGAACTACTGTGCATACTTTACTCTTGTGGTTTCTAGGTTACAGTGAATCATACTGTTCAAACAAGCCAAATGCAAATTAGCCTTGAAATGGAAAAATGGTGCTGAAAAATGTGTGGAACAACATATTAAATAGTGGAGATGGATGGGTTTTAATAGTAGCAAGAAAAGATTAGCATGCATATTGTTAGACAATATATATGCAAACGACAGTGATACACAGAATGCAAATTCAGGGCAATTGTGACACGACATGTATTGTTTACAGGTGTGAATAGTCCACAAGGTAATTGACTGCAATCAGTTCTGCCATTTGTAATCGGCCAAACATCTGCACATCCAGAATCCTCCATCAAAGCTTTATAAAACTAATGCGGAGTGATTTTGGTGCAACATAAATGCATATTGTGTACAGGTGCAAAAAGCTGGAAAGTGTGATGAAAATATTACATCCACACAACAATATCCAATACCTACAAGTATAAAGAGCCATGCAGAAGAGACATCCATTCAGTGAATGGGTGCGGAGATTTTTCCACTGGATGAAATCTACAATGTCAATGTCAAGTGTCAATTTGAATGAAGAGATTACAAATATATTATGCATTGGGATTAATGTCCTGTTTCTTGTGCCCAGAATAATGTTGCCTGTCAATAAGGAAAGGAAATTTCACTGCCAATATAAAGTCACAAATCTGTCCTGAAATGGTCTGTGATATGACTTTGATTGTTCTTACGGTTCATAGATGATAGAAGTTTGTCAACACCTGAGTGAAATGGCTGAACTGAGGTTAATTAGTTCAGTCAGGATTAGGATCTATGGGTTTTTTTTAATCAGCATTTGTATTATGTACAGCTGTAAATAATTTATTCAACAGCTTTAATTATGTAGTATAGCGACCTCTGGTGGTCATAAAAATACCGCAGTCACAACAAAACAGGCATCCCCCTTGCATACCTATTATGGTTATTTCTGGAAATAACTGTTAAACTGGCCCGTCTTGCTGTCCACCGAATTTTCCACCCAAACCATTAACTACCAATCATCCCGTATCAGCAGAAGCTACAGCGACTGAAATTTCATTTACCATGAAATGAGGTAAGCCTAGCTAGTGCAGGTCTCTAATGAGCTTAAGTTTAAAAGTTTACAATTCTCAGTTACTGTTTTGCAGTGCTTTGCCAAGTTCCATCTGCCATATGTTCAAGACACTTCTTGTATTTAGTGAAACTTGCTATTGAGGATGGAGGAAAGGGAACTTTAAAAATGCAGTGAAGTCTTAATAGTGATTTGCTGTTAAAGAACAGCAGGCAGGCCATTCACTGAAATGACCCCGAGGGACTGACTTGCATATTTTGCACACTGTATTATTCATATGCTTCTACACTGACAAAAGCTACAGGTGCATCTTCTAATTTGCTGCCAATGAAAATGTGAATGAAAATACATTTCACAGGAAGTTACAGGGACAAATGGAAATCCATAAGAGTATTTAAGTGCAGATTGTCTTACTTATGCTCATATGCAGTCTACCTGTCTCATTAATCGCAAGTCACCATTAGCTGTCAGCACTTAGGCACAAACCTTGGCTAATAAAACCTTTTGCACAATTTATATATATATATATATATATATATATATATTACTAAATGAGCTTGACAGGAAGAGAAAGGAAATGGCTGCATTTTGTATCAAAGATAATTCTGCAGCCTTGTAGCAGAAGGTTCTGTTCTGGAGTCAGAGGACACCCTGGCAGCCTGGATAATCTATCAGTGAGCTCATCAATCGATCACATTTTTGAGTCCTAAAACACTATAACTTTACGTTTTTCCAACTGTAAATTCTCATTTAATAGACCTTGGAAAAATATGCTGAAGTATCCCAACCTCACCTCACTGTTAAAATACCAACAGATCAATGAGCTCACTGCAGCAGATGGTTACTAGCAATATTTGCTAATAGTTTTTGATATCAATATATACCAATACAATTGAAGAGCAAGTGCCACCAATGGGGTCATTTCTATGTTCCCAGGGTTCAAAATCTCAAGGCCCTAGGTTCCCCAGATTTATATGGCACATAATGGGACCAAGACAAAGGGTCATATGTTCCCCATCTCCATATATCAAGTAATAAGAACCTGAAGATGAAAAAAGATGTTCCTCAGCATTGTATTTGCTTAATATAAAATTAGCTATTGTGGGGACTCATCAAAGGTATTTCTGTCCCCCAGCACTGCTACATGGCCCTAATATAATAGGTCAACACTTAACGGAACTTATCAAATGGCTGGAATCATGGAAAAATGAGAAAAGATAAAAGGGCACATAGCACACCAGGGCTATCTCTAGATGCACTGCCTGGCCAAAAAAAATCACCATTTGAATTTATATCAACAAATACCTAAGAGCCAATGACTGGATTATTATTACAGCTCAACAACGTTTTGCAGCAACAATGTAAAGTCAGCTGTTTACCTGAATCTACTGAATGGCCAGGTTACACCTCAATCCATCATCAGTGGGTTTTTTTCCCTGTTGGCATGGGCATATTCCAGGACAAGAATGCCAAGATTCATTGAGTTTGAATTGTCAAAGTGTGGTTGGGGGAGCACGAGGAACCATTTTTACGAAAGACTTGGTCACCACAGAGTTGTTGAAGGTCAACTCATTGAAGGTCTTTGGCTTGTGATGAAGCAGGCTTTATGGAGGTTCAAGTCACTTGTCAATATAGCATCTCGCGGAGAAATGAATGCAAATCTGGATGAAAATAAAGGGTGAGATGTTGCATACGCTTGTAGAAACAATGGCATGACAAATGTGCACCATTATCAAAGCTAATGGCGGCCCAACAAAAAATTCAAATGGCAACTTTGTTTTTCGGCCAAGCTGTGTATTTCAAACATCTGAAGCACAGCCCCTAAAGAGAATATGAGATGTGCATGCATAGCATGCACGGCAATCACTTATTTAAACTCTTATTATTTAATTCATATCATACACCAGTGGAATGGAAAGTACAATGTGGTTTTATGAATCAAGTTGTAAACAACAATGCCTAGATATTCAAGAAACACATTTATTTCAAGTGGGACTTCAAAATCAAGTGACCCTCACAGAATGCATTGCCAATGCCTTACACGCACACTAGAGCATTAATTCCATAGGGAACTCCTGAATACATACTCTTGCTTACAATACAGTTAAAAAGGGCACCACTTATACCTACTACAGACACATGCTCATGCAAAAATGACTTATGGAAATGTCCCAGTCTGGGGGTCTCGTGTGCTTCATCGTTCCTGATAAGTTACTTGGGGGGGAAATATAAAGTGTATTATTTTCTTGCCTCTTGTAACTGCAATATAAAATATAAAATATAAAAATACTAAATATACATTTTCACAGTGGTAATCAATGCAGATAAAGGCAGAGAAATAGCATATATTAATAAAGTTAGTAAAATCCTGTAATAATGGACTTCAAGGGACCTGGCAAAACAGTTCATTATATCCAAACTTGCTATATGCCAAGAACACAACTACAGCACACCATTTACTCATGCCACACCCCAGCAGACAAACTTGTGATATAGATTATTATATTGTACATGTAGTAATCCAACTTTACCTGACCAGATGCATGACTATGAATAATCCCGACTACGTATCCGCGCTGGATATCACCGGCACGCCACGCGCCTTGTAGGCGGAGTCTGCATGTCGGTTATAGCCGGACAAAACTACAGCTAAAAGCGGCCCTGGGAACCAAATTGTTTGTCCGTTATAAGCGAACACCCTCTGAAACACAACAAGTACAGTAAGCAGGACTGAATTTCACCAAGCAGTCTCTAAAGAGGTGCGGAAGGAACCCACAGTACCCATACAATGCATTTTCAATATTGACCATGTAGAACTGCGCCATCAGAATCAGGGTGGAGATGACAGACCACCTGAGTGAAGCTTTCTGTCTGTCAGATCTGATATTCTTAGAGCTAAAGTAATGCCTCCCAACCCAGCTATTTGAAGATATAAGGATTGAAGGCCCATTGGACCGCCATACCAGCTATTAGCAAGTGGTGTTGATTCTGATGGCTCAGGAGAAGATGGCATTCACTCTGGGGTAGGGCTTATAGCAGTTTCTGTTTCTCCCCTTTGGGCTCTGCAATGTCCCTGCCATGTTCGAGAGACTCCTGGAGCAGGTGCTGGAGGGGATCCTGGAGAGCTTCTGTATTGTCTATTTGGATGACCTGCTCATTCATACCACCACCTTCGACAATGCAATGGCTGACCTGCAGCAGGTGTTCAGGGCAATCTGATGGGCTAACCTGCAGCTGAATCCAGCAAAGTACTTTCTGGGCCACAACCTCAGAGAAAGGGGCATTGTGATAGACTTGAACCAAGTGAGGGCAATGGAAGCCTGGGGAGTGCTGTAGCCAATCCTGGAGCTATACTTCCTGGACCTGGCCTCCTATTATAGGATATATATCTGACCCTTCACTGACATTGCCACTCCCCTAAACCAGCTGACTAGGAAGCCTTCCAGTGAGTCCAAGAAATGCAGGCTTCCTTAGACTAGCTGCAGGTTGCCGTTATATCTGTGCCAGTCCTGGCATGCCCCAATCCCACTGTTCTGATTTGCGGGGACATAGATGCAAGCGACACAAGCATCGGCGCAGTCCTGTCTCAGCTGTGACGTGACAGGGACTACTACAGCAAGTCTGAGTGGAACAACAGTGTCACACAATTAAAGGTACTGCCCATGCTGGCAAGGCTGTCCCATTTCCACCTGTACATTGATACCAACTGGTTCACCAAGGGACAGGCAGACCACTGCACCCCAACAGCTTGAGGATATCTGGATCCTCAGCCCTCAGGAGCTTTAGCAGGCCCAGGCTGCAAACCCCACCTTGGCTCAACTCCTAGGTTGGCTACACAGGGGCAGAAAGTCAGAGTGGTCAGAGTTGACAGGTCTTGGCACAGCCACAATGGTGTACTCCTACCAGTGGAACAGCATAAGAACATAAGAACTATAGAAACGAGAGGAAGCCATTCTGCCCATCAAGCTCGCTTGGGGAGAACTTAACTAATAGCTCAGAGTTGTTAAAATCTTATCTAGCTCTGATTTAAAGG
>JABFEA020000110.1:24518652-24532227 GCA_019775915.2 Cyphomyrus plagiostoma
ATTTGTTAAACAGGATCTACCTCTCCTAAATCCATGCTGGCTATCCCTCAAAATGTTATTTGAGTCCAGGTAATCTAAAGCATGACCCACCATGACAGACTGCTGTTTCAGCGGTGGTGGAGTCCTCTACTGGGGCAGACTGTGTGGGAGCTGCTGGTCCCAAAGGTACTCAAGGGGACTGTGCTGGGGTGTACACACACACCACCGGAAGTTGGACACTTCAGAGTCAACAAGACCTTGCACAGGCTTTGACAGCAGTTTCACTGGCTGGCTGCTGCTTAGACATGGAGCTACATGAACATTGCTGCTATGGCCCAAAAAGGACCCCATGACCATTCCCGAGCCCATCTCCACCTCATGCAGTCCAGCAGTCCCATGGAATGTGCCAGCAAGGACATCCTGAGGCCTTTCCTAATTACCACCTGCGGTAACTACTACATCCTTGTGGCAATGGACTAGTTTACCAAGTGGCCCAAAGCATATGCAGTTCCTAGAACCAAGTGTCACTGCAACAGCAAGACAGCTGGTGGACAAGTACTTCAGCAGGTTCGGAGCCCTAGAAGAACTACATGGCAGTCAGGGATGCAACTTTGAGTCCTCTGTAATTGCAGACATCTGTCAGCTGCTAGGCACGAGGAACATGACCACAACCCCCTGCACCCACAGAGTAATGGTCTGGTTGAATGATTCAACTGGATCCTCACCACCCAGCTCTCAATCCTGATCAGCAGAGACCAACATGACTGTGGCTACCATCTCCCGGTGACCCTGAGGGTTTGAAGGATGGTAGCGCAGGAGTTGACCGGGTTCACCCCCTCAGTGCTATTTACCTCAGTTGAGCTGGTGTTCAGGAGCCCTCCAGTACGGAGCTTGTCATAGTACATGAGGGATCTGCAATTGCACCTGGAGGCAGCTCATTGTCTCACCCATGATCATTTGACTACGGTGGGCCAGTGGCAGAAAGGGGTTTATGACATACACTGATAGGGGGCTCCACTCAATGTTGGAGCAGCAGTCTGCTTCTATAATCCCCACTGGCGCAAGTGACTTTCACCCAAGCTGTCAGATTGTTGCCAGGGCCCTTGTGTGGAGCTTGGGAGACTGCCCCCTTACCATCCCAAGGCCACTCGGGGTCCAGCACCTGCCAGCAGCCTGACCTTGCCAGTATTCGCCAACAGCCCCGCTACCCAGCGACCATTGTCAACCCAGCTTCCCCAGTGGCGACTAGTAGTTTGACTCCACAGTGGCCTGCAAGGGCACACTGGCACCTGCTGTACACCTCCAGGACTTTATCCCTGACTGAAGTGGAACTGGGTGTGTTGGTCACCAGGATGGTGGACCTTTGGGGGGGCGAAACTACATGATGCCTAGGAACCGGCTTCCACATAGTGGCGGCTGATTTGCATGTTCTGGCATGCTCCACTCTAAGTCTATAATTTGCCTTGTGTTTACTGTTGTAAATAGTTCTATTATGCCTGGTTCTGCAGGATGCCACAGTATTTTGGCTGTACAAAAGGACCAAGTTTTAAGTGGAAAAGTATTGTGTCAAAACAAAAATGAATCTACTAATTCGTAGATATATCAAATGGAAGATGTAAAAAAAAAATCATCACATATCATATACCAGCGAAGTTATAAATCATCCCCAGTCACACTTAGCAAATATGATTTATCCTGTAGATCCTGACATTTTATATACAATTGAACCTCTTAGCATTATAAAAATTAACCAAAGTGAGCTCAGCAGGTTAAATTTGATTATATTTATATCCTTTTATATTGCCTGTACCATCTGTATAGCAAGACTAACACACTTTATAGAAATTTATGCTTTTTTCACAGGAAATGGTTGGCAACCTTTTGCAGGAGATAAAAGCCAACTGTCCACGTAAAATATTCATGTCTGAAAGGGGAGTGCAGGCATACGTAGTGATGGGAGAGATTTAGTCGCTTACGGAGCATAAAGTCACTGCAGCAGTTGCCTCAAGTGCAATTACCCCGTGAAATGTGTTTATAACAGTTCTGATCACTCCTAAAATAAGCTACTTACTTACTGTTTGTCGGCTTCCTGTTGTGGACTACTTTGTATTTTTTCAGGAAATGCAGTTTTTTGTGGATTCATCCTTAAGGCTATCAACACTGATTCACATAAAACGCAAGTTCCATTCTTTTTAGTGTGCTGCTTGATGGAACGGGAATCTATAGAGAAATAGCAAAAGCAGTGCAAAGATTTTAATGAAAGAGGAAGAAGACAATTCTGTACAGTCTGGTAAGTAATCGTATATACTGTTGACTTCCTTGTATGTGTCAGGGTGACACTTTTATATTTACTCAGTTTTATTGTATAATTCAAAATAATGGCCTAGAGAACATTTAGGGTGTCATTATATAATAAAAAGAATTGGAACTGCCAAAATGTCTGTGTGTGTGAATGGTCTGTGTGTGTGTGTGTGTGGATTATGTTTACATTACTTTGAGGCGACCAAATGTCCCCCACAATGATGTAATAAAAACCTGTTTATTGACATTGTGGGGACAATTTTTTAGGGTCCCCACAAAGATATGTGAATCCAATCAAAAAAGTAAAAATGCCAAAAGTCTCGTATTTTGTTTGGTTACTTATGGTTAAGATTAGGGCTGGATAGGGGTTAAGGTTGTCATTTTGTGATTAGTGTTTTCCCCATAGATATCAATGGAGACTCCCCAAAAAGATGTAAGTGCAAACCTATGTGTGTGTCTGTGTGTGTCTGTGTGCGTGTGCCCTGTGATTGGCTAGCATCCCACCCTACATACAGGTTCAGGGCTCCTGCAACCCAGCATAAGACCAGCAATTATAGGAAATTGATGGATGGATGAATGGATGGATGGATGGATGGACTGGATGGAAAGGGATTGACTGGTCTGAAAAGTCATGATAACATATATACCAAATGTGGACCAAACAATAACAGGAAAAGTAACTGAAAAATCATTTAAACAGCCATTAGACAGTCAAACAATGGCAAAAAGCCTCATCTAAGTTTGACTTGTGGGTAACCGGTGTTTCTGCTTTTGTTGTTAACAAGAAAGTGGACCTGCCACATCCAGAGAGCCAGAGATGCAGGAGGGAATAGGGAGAGGGGAGCAGATGCTAAGCACCATATCAGAGTATGAGGGGGAAAGTGCTGCCACCTGCCAAGACCCCCCAGGTGACAGTGAGCAGGGGGGATCCAGCTGCTTGTCCAGTGTCTCCAGTGACACCCTCCAACCTAGCATGGGAGGTTCGTCTCTTAATGCTCCTCTAACCCATTTAGCAGTGCTTCACTTTTTTCAAATTCTGTCACGTAGCCTTCAGTTCGACTTATGCTGTTAAGTTTTGCTTTGGAACAGGGGTGACCAACCTAATCCACAAAGGGCCGGTGTGTATGCAGGTTTTTGGGATAACCTGTAGGTCAGCTGTTCAAACCCAGGTGTGTGGACTCTTCAGCCAATCAGTCCTCTAATTAGTCATCTAATTGGGGAATTGCTGTGAAAACCTGCCCTTTCTGCATAAAGCTGGCCACCCTGGCTTTGGAGGTTGAGCTTTGGTTGTATTTGCAAGGGTCATGTTTCTACCAGGATCCTATGAAGCCAGATCAAGGTCCAATACGCCTTGTTATTTGTATGCATTCATGAAAGCCATATTTGGCATGGATGTGCTTGGGCTCTGCATCATCCTGCTCAGTTATGGGGCTGTTCAACCTTAATAAACCTTTTAAAAACTCCAGAAACCATAAAAACAACAAACGTCTGATACAATCCTATGCTACTTTGAGTTTTTAAAAAGCAGAGACGAGCAAGAAATTATAACTTAGAAACTGCCCATAGCATGAATTTAAAATGCAAAACAAAACAAATGGACTCCTCAAAAGTACTAAGGAAAATAACTGAGATTAAACACATTTATACAAATTTTTCTTGTCCTATGGATATATCTCCATGGATATAGTTTTTATATTTTTCATTAATCTGCCACATTTATTTATCAATATGATCTACTCAGGGAACATGGGTATGTTCCTGTGGGTAATACATTAGTTTCATGCCAGAGTAAAGCTTTCGTTTAACACAGAAGGCTTTAACCCACCTGGATGATGTTTCAGATGCTACAGTTACAGTTTAGTTATGTAAATGTGCTTTTATTATTCACTATCTGTTTCCTTTTCCCAGCACAACATTATATTTACTTGAAATAAAAGATTCAGTACCTTCCAAACTATGTCATCAGAAATTGCCTTTGTATATTTCTAATGGGTAAATTCAATTTACCACTAGGTCTAATTTTGGTAACCAGCCATGCAAAGTTGTTTCTCCTGTTTCATTTAATTTCTTATCACCTATTTCTTTGGCACGCAGATGACTGTGCAGCTATCATACTGACTTGCCTCTTCTGCCAGCTGTCAGACTTTTTCCACATTCTGCCTGAAGTATTCAACAGAGCCCTGGACCGCTGCTTCCCCTCATGCAAGTACCTTTGCGCATTGTCCGAGCCAAATTGCGACCTTGACTGCTGCAACTGCACACTGGACCTGGACTGTGGCTTGCTAGGCTCCTGCCACGAGGCCACTGAGCTTCTGGAACTAGCCCTGGAGATCTCTGAGGTCTGCCATCGCTGAGCTCTGCGCTCATGCATAGGAGCAGGTGAATGGTGCATGTGCAGGGCTGCTGTCAGACTGAGGCAGACAGGGGGCTTTGTGACAAGGTGGACCATTTCTACCAGGCCTGTGCTTGTCAGGCTGATGAGAAGGAGGAAAAAGGTGCTTACAGCTGACACTGCTAAATGCATGAATGCATGGAAATGAACACCCATCTGTAGTTAATTAGCCTTTTGTGCTGTGGATGCCGTTATGTTTCCTGTGTTGGCATGAACGTGAAAATGACTGTGCAGACAAACTCCACTCTGTGCTTAGCCCAGTGTTCCCGCAGCTTTGTGTGTGTAAATGTATATGGCGTGCATTCTGCGGCAGCTCTGCTGTGAGGGAGCATTATTAAAATAAAGGGATCGCAACTGAATTGAGCCTGTGTGTCCGATGCAGAGTTATAATAATTAGACAGCCACAGATAACTCAGAATGCTAAGCTCTTTATTTTAACCATCAGTACACAAACATCCAACTAGCCAAAAAAAAAAACATTTTCCCTTCCTATCAGTTAATTTAGTAACACATTATTAACAAGCTAGTGTTCTGGCAGAAAACCACAACTAAACCTAACACTGTAATGTTGCTCAGGATATTTGGTTGGAAGATGGATGGATGGATGGATGGATGGATGTGAAATAATATACTAAATCCTCACCTGGTTCAGTTCCTTCCTTCAGGTGGATAGATGGATGGATAGATATCATGAATTGAATTAGCATGAATCAATTATGTTCTGATACTGCACTGTACACTTGCTGTGCTTTATATTTTATGTCAAGTTAGTGATAGTGACTGAGTGACATAAACAAATGGCTGTACTGCAGCTCATTTAATCACAGCTCTATGATTGCTGTCAAGTTAAAAGCTAGGGAGTAAATACCCGAGGGACCAAGACGCTACAGTCTTAGTGAGACTCCTTGCTAGACACTAAGGTGCAAACTGACTTTCTGCTTTAGTACTTCAATGGCTGTATAACGTCAGCCTGAGGATAAAAATGTCCATTTAAAATGTAACCTCACTGTTCAGCGATGGGTTTCCTGAAAGATTCATAATGCTAAGTAGTTCGTTATCTAGCATTCAAGGTCAATTGTATGAATCGTTCAGAAAGAACACACAATACCATGTATCTGGAGAGCAGCGATTTCAACAGAACAAATTTAGGTAATAGTGTTAATCCAAAAACTGAAAATAGATGACCAGAGTGAACACGTAATGACAAGCAAAGAAAATGCATTTTCCCCCGTTTTATAGGTGGAATCATTAACACCAGTTCTATCTCAATGATAAAGGAATGAATGTAGTTTGTTGTATGGGTAGGTGATATGGTTTTCCATAAAATGGCAGAATGAACGGATCAGGCCATAATCTGGTGTACTGTATACGTGTAATTCCCCAGTCTGTACCTCGTGTCTAATGGCAGCCCTTCCTACATCTGCGCATGCAGTAGGTTGACTGAAAAACATCTGATTTCTCTGCTTGTTGTTTGAAGCGTTCGCTCTTTGGTTTCCAAACCCACTGTCATATCTGAAATAAAAGCTTATATTTTCATCAGTTTAAATTGCTGCTATCCAGCGACATGGTATTGTGGTGTGCTTTGGTTCTCTCTGGTTTTTTGCAGCCATATTTATATGATATTACAGATTAATGGAACCAGAAAGTATGGAGAAAATAAACAGGCCTCCCATATATTTATCTAGTTGTTTGTCCTGTTGCTATAATCTTTTGGCTTAGCTGCAGCATAATAATGTCATTCATTAGGGACATGGGACATATATGGTCATCCCATTGTGACTGGGGTACCTAAAAAGACCTATGAACATGCATTTACACATAACTGAAAGTGCTATGCAGAACTAAAGTATTATTAAACAGTCAGAATATCTGGCTGAATATCCCATTCTGGGCTGGTGGAGATCATTCACAAGCAATCTGTAAAATGTATTGCTGTGCATGTGTGGATGGGGTAGTCACAGGCTCTGTATTCAGGGGCTGAATCCTTTAAAGGCCATGGTGTATGAGAGTGTAGCCTTTGTAGGCTGCATTCTTCAAAGGTCTAACAGAAAACATTGCGAAATGGGATGGCCTGAGTTACAGATCATTTCCTATTTGCGTATAAGGAACATACAAAGATGGGCTGAAAATCTGATGTTGCTTCCTTGTAAACAAAGTGCAACGGTAAGCATCAATGGGAAAAGGAATTAATACTTCTCAAAAGAAGCCAAAAAACAGTTTATTGAGGAGGTAGTCAAAATCATATATAAAAATCAAATATTTTAATAAAATAATTACATTTCTGCACCTTAAAAGGTACAATTGCTTATATTTAAGGGTACAACTGACAGACCCCTGAGGGTTCAGCCCCAGTGATGAGCAAAGGTACAATTTCTTACCCTTTTTTCTGAGTGTAGCCCACCTCCCATGGCACCCCTGCACTCCAAAGCTGGAGCAAATATCAGCATCAAGTGTCTATAAAATATCGTTGATGTTTGCAATTCACCTGCACATTTAGACCTATTGCAAAGAACCTTTTTCGACAAATGGGATTCAAGGAGCTGCAAATACGAATCGGGGGTTCAATCCACTGCACCTACAATGCCAGGTGTGCCTGCAATGGCATGAAAACTAATTTTAGTGTCATGCAAGCTATCCCCTCCTGCTGGACATTGTATGTAGTTGTGTGCACAGTGCAACACAAATGTGATCATTGCATGTGCAGTTGCAGTACTCAGCAGACCATGAGTTGAGACCATGTGTATAACCTATGGTCTGCAATATGTGGCATTGAAACAGGGTTACTTGTATACAGTAACTGCATGAAATTCTCTTTCACTATGTTACACAAAATCACAGTTAAATTATTTATTCTATAGGTGATACTTCAAATGTGGTGTGTGTTATGAATAGCAGTGAGATGCACAGACTTTTCAGGCAGGTGTTCGAAGAGGGGTGCATGACGGGTTCTTTTAGCTGCAGTACATATTCGTGATCGCGTCTTGGGGTGTATGGGCAGGATTCAGTTCATGCTATTTCCGTTAACATGCTTTATAATTCATATTGAAATATTAATCTGTATTGTTGAAGCTGCACTTACACTATGCATATGAATTTGTTTGAAATCAATTCCATTTCAATTAATTCCATTTCAATCAATTCCATGTACCAATTCTGCGTCTTTATATTCAATGTCGATTCTGTACCGTGCTTTCAACCGGTTTATGTACTGAATTCGATTTTCAAGGTCATTCTCAAGTCACTTCCCAATGTTGCACATCCCTGTGTACTCAAATGGCATATAGGTGATACAAGAAAGAGCCCCATTTCCATTCATTTATAGTCCACGTTATAGTTTTATATTGCAGTATTGACCTCTTATTATATCATCAGAATTATTATGGTGTCCAAAAAAGAGCATCAATGTCTTTTTGTCATCTGTTTTGGCTGATATCCGTGTCTCTGATAAGACAGCAGGCAAAAGTTCAAATAAAGAACGACGTAGAAAATGACAAGTGGGTTGGATCACTCATAAATCTATGAGCTACTTCAGTTACGAAGGGTCATACTAGATAATGAAATACTTAGCGTTACAAAGCTTTCGGGAAAGCCACCCGGTTCCGTTTTTCACTTTGATATTGTCATTTGAATCGGAAGTATCGGGATTTATGACTCAGGTCATAGTTAATGTACTGCTGGCCGATCTTTGCACATTTTATTTCTTCAAACACTGTCTATGGTGGCTGCTCCAAGCCTGGTAACTAGCATTTCCACTATAACAGCTTCATGGCCATGAGAAAAGCTTCTTCTCTGCGCAACTTTAGATTTTCATAATAGAAAGGGAAGGTTGAAACACTGTCTGGGAGTGAAAAAGTTCTATAAAGCTGCCACCATGAATGATGGAGCACAATGCAGATGTACAGGAAGCACTTAGTCTGTAGGGAGACACCGGCTGTGATGGAGCGCAACCTGACCGCGGAGGGAGGTCGAGACTTACAGAGCATCGCTTTCCATTTCTGGTATAATGGACTTTGCCCTCATCAGTCAAGCAGCTATAGTAATGGAGACAAAATTTATAATGCTTTAAAATGCCTCATAATCATTTTCCCTGACAGTAATGTGCTGTACCTTAAGGAATGTCATTAAAGACATCAAAAAATGATTTGATCAACTTTCATTGGACCCTGAATGGAAAAATCCTGGATCAATAAGAACTGCTAATAAAGAGCTCTGATAATATAATAAAGTTTATTGAGACAGTGTCTTGCAATTGCACGCCTTTCATATTCATTTATTTAAAACTAATAATACCGTACTTTGTGCATTGTGACACGACGACCTGCTGGGAATCTGCGCTGCACCAGAAGTGGGCAATCAGTACAATGCAGGCTAACAATAATTATGGTGTCCACAGCTTCAGCCCCAAGGAGTGCCAAGCAGTGACTGGCCCAACCATTAAACCAATGCAGGGAAGATGTGAAGGACAGCAGGACAGGAAATGCCTGTGACACGGATGGGTGTGCTTACTGTGTCTTTCCTGTTTGTTGCTTTCGATTCCTTTTGGTTAGAAAAAGGGGCCTAATTTGCAGTTAGTGGGCTTCTATTCAGATGTCATATTGAAGTTTTTAATTCATTATATTCCCACTTTCCTTTCTCCCTTTTGTTTAGTTTGATCTAAAACCTCTATCCTTTTACTCCCTTGGTGAAACACCATACAGGGTAACACATTGCAAATTTCTCTCAGCCAGGATGATGGCAGCCCACCGACAGCAGTAGATCAAATGTAATTTGATCTGCATACCAACACTCCACATTTCTTCTCTTTTCCACACTTTTCCCAAAAAACTCACGGCTTAATTGAGCAAAATGCATGGAGTCATGCATTAAGGACAGATCAGTTTGCAGGGAAAATGCTGTAAATTTAATCTGTTCCCAGTTTGTTTTTGTGTGATTAATGACGACTCTGTCAGCACCGTGCTCTGCAATGTTGCTTGCAAATAGCGCTTGCAATGGCCAAGTTAGAACATAAAAAAAACATATAATGAAACAAAATGGACTTTGTGCTTCGCCTCTTGCGTCAGTTTGGTCATCGCCTTTCATGTCAGGCTGACAGCATGTGATTCTAGGCCCGTGGTTGGAATCTCAGCAGGGGCACCCAGTAGACTTGAATGTAAACTGGATTGTGAGATCATAAATAATAGTGGTCCAGATTCCAGAAGCTGCACTTTGAGCTGCAGATGCAGATTCCATTTTGCACTTATGCTGCTTTTGTGGAGGGGGGGGGAGGGTCTGAATAAAAGCTCTCAATAAGCAGTCTTGTGGTTATTGTAGCCACTTCATGGGTCATAGGAGCGTACTGACATACAGACTTTTTCCTGATTTGAATGAGTTGTGTTAATTGGCTGGTCTCTTAAAACCAGGACAAAGTGCAGATGGTCTCCTTGCCTCCAATCATTGTCTGATTGAGTTTTGCTGTTTTCAGTCCAGTAAATTTGTAGAATCCCAAAAAACAACTGCGGCCTTCCTATGAAGTAAAGTCCCTGTCCCATCTCATGCTTATCCTGCCTGCCCTGCTTATCCTGCCTGTTTTGCCTGTTTTGCTTTTCCTGTCCGTCCTGCCTGCTCCATCTCTGCCTCCTGTGTCATCCACTCCCCTGTCCGTTTTGTCCATGTACGACTGACTCTCCTGGTTGCCAGACCTTTTGGATTGTTATCTGTAACCCTCCTTTCTGCCCAACATTTAGGATTTGTTTGCTCTCAATTCCTAAATAAACTCCTGGCCTCCTGCACATTGGGTTTAGTGTTCGACGTTGTTCCTGACTGTGACAGGCCCTTTGGTACCTGTGTTCCCTGTGCTGTTGTTTGTTTTGGTTTCTCCCCCCTTCTTTTAATTACACAAATTTCTCTTCCTGTTCACAAAGTTTCACGTCATGCTCACTGTCTGTCATAGTGCAAGAGTTACACAGGTTCTTTATACAAGAAAAGGGAAATTGCTCAGTAAAATCTTGTGTAAATTATCTATTAAAAATGGTGACAATATATGACTGGTTAAAACTGACAACAGGACTTGCAAGAGTATGCTATTAACATTAAGTACGCTTAATGCTTTGTGAAACTATTATGCATCATTTGTCATAAATAATAAATATAAGAATGATATGCAGTTAAGTTTTATATAACATGCTATAAATCCTCAACCTGAACATGACATTAATTTGTTATGTGGCATGGAGTTATTAGAGTAGCAATAGTGCATTTTCACCACATTGTCTCAAAGCACTTTACATTATCCCTGCCCAAAGTGAGCAAACCAGTGGCAGCAGTGACAAGGAAAAGCTCCTAATAGGAGGAAACCTTAGGAGGAACAAGACTCAAAGGGGGACCCATCTTCCAGGACCCAGCAGGGGAAGTCAAATGAACAAGATGACAAAATCCTAATTTACAGAGTCCAGATTTTAAGATTCCTGTGTAAATTCAGAGGGCAGGCAGATGATGGTGCTGCTTCCGACTGCAAGATGAATGGTGGTATGACAGCAAGGCAATCAGGAGAGACTTCACAGGCAGGAGAGACGTCACAGGCAGGAGAGACGTCAAAGGCAGCAGAGACGTCACAGGTAGCAGGAGTGTCGCAGGCAGCAAGGAAGGCAGGATATTTAGATTTTTTTGGGGGTCTGCTGGGACCACCCCTCAGGGGGGATCCAGGGGCATAAAAAGCATTAGCCAAAGTAGAGGTAGATATGGCTATAGAATAAGTAGGAGGGAGAGGCAAGTGGGAATGCAGGTATGTGGGGTCTCTGAACATCAGCACTCCAATTCCACAAGGGGGTGTGAAGCCAGACCGACAGGACTGACATTCTAATACAAGTAATAACATATTGAACTAACTAACTATACTGAGTTAATGCCTTAATTATCACTTCTGTATATATATAGTATATATAATATTAAACTTTTACGAGCCATCTGGCCACCTCTCCACACTTTTCACCATTTAATCTAATTTATTTTTCGTCTAACTGTTATTTTGCTTCACAGTCTGAGCAACCAGATTTGTATTTCACTGCGATTTGTACCTGTATGACTATGTATATGACAAATAAATGAATCTCGAACAAATGTCTTCAATAAACAATACTTATCCTATAATAATACAGCTGTTGATGATCGTCACTAGAAATTTATGAAAAGGGAATGTAAACCTGTAATAGCGAGTATGATGGAAGTGACCTCAAAATAAAAATGAATGAAAAAGTAATTAATGCACATTTAGTTGGGGGGGGGGGAGTAAAGACATTTTGGGGGGGCAAGCCCTAGCAATACCCCTGATTTCGATAATAATTATCAGCATGTGTTTTTACAAAAAGAGAGGGGAGTGGCCAGACATCCTGGCCCCCGGAGAAAGTGTCCCCTTAGGTGCCTTACTTGGGTTTACACTCTCAATCGCTCACAAAGTGCTGGGCCCCTGAATTTGTTATGGTATCCATGGTTCTCCAATGCCCCTGTAACGAGATACCAAGCCATTAAACTTGATGAAGTATTAGGCTTATTGGCGCTAATGTGCCAAGTCCTTATTTACATTTGAGAGACAAACCATGTTCCCATTTGTGCACAATTCTTGCAAAGTGGAGCCAGCATAGAAAGAGGAGAACATCAGGTAATGTGCTGTATTTCACCCCTGGGGGGAGCTGTCAAGTCAGCTCTGAAAAGACTGGCCTCACACACTCTCTGGCACATGTGCTGGATCCACCTCCACTGAAGAAGAACCGTCCCACAAGCATGTACTCCTGCATGTACTCTACTCATAAACTTTCCGTCCCAACTCCTATCTCCCTGCTCCTTTGCCCCTTTTCCCAGATCGTAGAAAGGTAACACATAATGCCAAAATGGAAGAAACAGTGTGTGATGTTACTGTAGGTGGTGTACATATTCATGGTCGGTGCCACGTGGATGGTCTGAGTCATAAACAACTGGCTTTATCATTGTAAAAATATTGAAAGTTCACGCCTTGTTGGCAGGTTCTGCTCCCTTGGTATGCAGCTCAAAAACCTCATTGTTAAGATTCCAGCTGACTGTGAATCCTGGAATCTGGTTGTCTATTGATCCACTGCAATATACCCAGGAAAATAATAGTACCTGGGTAATGATTGTTCTATTCATGGGATACAATTATGCACAAATGGCTCGAATATTTAGGAAGGTCGCACAGGATTCCTTGTGAGAAACTCTGCTGCCAGAGTCCCCACAGAGTATTGCGTGGCGAGCAAAAGCTAAGTTTGTATTACTTTTACTCTTTGTATCGTTCTGTGTATGTCTAAAGCAGTTGTGTTATGCCCCTGAGTGAGGCCTTTAACCCTAAATGGTCCAGACATTGGCTAACCCTGCTACTTGACTCCAATCTTTTCTTACTTGTATGTCACGTCAAATAAAAGGTTATGCTGAATAAATAAATGTAGAATACAATAGGCAGAATTCTAAAGGCTAAGCAACAGAGATACAAGGGATCTTATTCATGTCACTTCTATAATTAAAATAATATGACATGGTAACTCAGTGGGTAGCCCTATTGCCTCATACTTCGAGGCTAGTGGAATCCCCCACCCTAGTACCCACAGCAGGGCTTTTCAACCTTGGTCAGAGCAGGGACCCCATGGTGCATAGAGACACATGGCAGGGACCCCATGGTGGATAGAGACACACGGCAGGGACCCCATGGTGGATAGAGACACACGGCAGAGACCCCCTCTTTACACATTAGAAAACACTGTTATGGATTAGGCCTGGCCTATATTAACACAAGCATTAACTACACTCACCTAAAGGATTATTAGGAACACCATACTAATACGCTGTTTGACCCCCTTTCGCCTTCAGAACTGCCTTAATTCTACGTGCCATTGATTCAACAAGGTGCTGAAAGCATTCTT
>JABFEA020000110.1:24538863-24552719 GCA_019775915.2 Cyphomyrus plagiostoma
CCCCCCCCCCCCCCCCCCCCCCCCCCCCCCCCCCCCCCCCCCCCCCCCCCCCCCCCCCGAAAGTCTGCAGTTTCACAAAATGAATGATACCAGCAGTGGTTCTGGATACAATGTCACACTTACGGGTCGCTTGATTTTGGAATCAAGGTTCCGAGTTCTTTGATTCGATCATTAATGTTAAAACGACGTCTTCTTTCAACTAAAGAGATCAAAGAAAAAGAAAAATACATTAATATGTTTCACTGGAAATAACAATTAAATCAATGACTAGAGAAAAATGTCCAAAAAGAACTTGTATGAACAGAGTATTACTGCTGAGGCATAAACAACTATTTATGCCATTTGTTGCCAACATTTGAAGTTCTCCCACTTCTCTCAGAATCCTAACATTACATATTAAATCCAACAATATAAATCAATAAGCTTTCTACAACTACAGAGCAGGTCTGGGCGTAACATGGAGAAAACTCACTTAGGTTGTGGTTGTCCTTCTTTTGCCTTTCCTTTGCCAGAGCTCTGACTTCAGCCTCTGTAATCAGAGTGAAAGGGACATTCATCTAGGAACATGATGTTAAACCATCACAGAAATATGCACTGAAGAAACCAGGATGGCAACATCCTTTGTTGTCTGTTACAAAGCCTTCATTTCTGCTTCATCAGAAAACAGTGTTTGAGACTTTCTTTCACCTGGCCTGTCAGGTAAATTATAGCGAAAACTGCAAATTTTAGTGGTTCAAAGCAATTGACCTTCCATTTCATGTTTTATTTATGGCAATAAGACTCCTGTCAAAAGGGTAAAATAACAGAATGATACAGCACAGGTAGTATCTCGATGGTGAAATTTTAAATATAAAATGTCTTTATCAAGTATGCTTCTAACGAATCCCTTTATTTATAGTTTGCTTGTATATTTCAACTTACACAATAAAAGACCTGGTGGATTTGCTTCTGGGTGAAAAATGCTAGTATATCCCATATTGTGTGCAATATTGTATATACTTGCAATCATATGTAAAAAAATAATTAGCATGAATTGAAAAAGTTACATGGCAACTGACTGTGCACATTTCAGGCTTCCGATAATAAGCACCATAAAAATCAATTTGCTGATGCAGGGAAAAAAGACAAATTTCTAATTATACATAACAGTGTAGTTACTACATCAGCACAGAATCACATTTGATTAGATGAAATAAGTTCAACAATACGTAGTTACATTGAATGTACTAAATTCACATTGTTTTCAACAATAAGGGAAATTTCACACACATTGCACGTTAATTATATATTATTCTCATATACACGGTGTATCTAATTGTACAAAACAATGCCACGTTTGAAAGACAAATAATGAAACGTACCTACTGGAAAGCCCTCAGGGCTCGGATAGTTTTCAAACTTGTCACAGGATCCAGACTTGTCCAGCATGTGCACCAAGGCCGGAGAAAGGGGAACTATTTGGCACATTATATTTTTGTTGTGGGTTTTAAATTGCACACAATATGGATATTTGTACTGTGCTGGGAAACTACCAGCAAGCTAAAAACTAAACACATGACTTGGTTTGAGGGAACATATAGTTTATGATTTTGACACCTCTTTGACTCAGAAATGATGCAATACAGACAGTCCCCAGCTTATGAATGGGATCCGTTCGCTAAGCCTGTCTCTAAGTCAAATTTGTAGGCTAGTCAGAAAAATAATAATACAGCACATGATAATAATAATTACACAGTGATAATAAAAGTAACTTTAAATGATACTGTACTGTACCCCGTGTCGACAAACCACTGAAGCTGCTGAGTGTGTGCATTCATTATTATGAGCTACTGTATTCAACCTGATTTTTGAATACTATAGGCTTTATGGCATTCCGTTCGTTATTACGAGTTATCTGTATAAGTCGGATGTTTGTAACCCAGGGACTGCTGGTACACAACCCCGAACATTTTATCCCATCTGTGTTCTATCAAACTCATTATAAGAGTTGTGTTTGTGTGAGGATAGTGTCAGGCTATTTCCTCTGAGCTTCCGAATTCTTCAGTACTCAGTATAGGGTTTTGGTTGACAACGATTTAGACACATCATCCCTAGTAACGACCTTGCTTGTCCTGCACCACACCACCCTAATATTCAGTGGACTGGAAGGAGGCCCATCCTAGCTTGCAGACTACCCTCTGCATGCACTGTGCCAGCTTGGGCCAGCGTGTGGGGTCGTGCATTTACCTGAAAGTTCCCTCTTGATGTTGGGCAGGCTGGCAGGGCAGGAGTTGCTAATGGAGAGCCCGTGTGGGGGCATACCCTGGTGGCCATACATATCTAGGAGGTTAGTTGACACTGGGATCTGTGGGACATAACAGACATCAGTTTGAACTCAAAGAAAACTGTAGCAACAGATCGGTCAAGACAAGAAACCACGGACACTTCTGCTAAACCAGAGGGACATTCAGAGACCTGCAATAGACTTGCTGTAGCGGTAACAACTGCTGAGAGTCACTAGAGGGAGACAAAACACAAAACTACTGTGATTTATCCCTGCGCTTCTCAGTCCTTGTCCTCACCATGACCCAGTGTCTGCATTGCCATCCAGCTCATTATTCTGTATTAATTAGGGGCATTCTCATTAAAAATCATTGTGTACAGTACGTGGAAAGACCAGGAATGAGAACTCTTTATGCTACACTGAAACACTATAGTGTATCCCCACATAATTCATTTGAACTCCCTTGTTCTAATGGCCTGCATTTCATTTCCTACTTAAATAGCACCGAATATATTGGAATTGTCATAAAAATGTAAACTATAACAAAATACTTTGTCCACTGAATGGCTCAAGCTCATTAATCGTCTTTCACGGTACCCTCCTCAGGTCACATCTCTAAAACCCACACATTTTGGGGAAATCTCATAAGAAACAAAATAATATTTATAGATCAGCTTCCTTTTGCTATTTCAAGACATACTTGATGTTAACACAGTGTTAACAAGAAAAGTTGTACCTTTAGACCTGCTTGCTGTAGATGTGAAGGAGATGAGTAGAATGGGTAACCTACCGTATTGGCCATTTGGAGTCCTGGGTCCATAAGCCCAAGGATATCGTCATTATAACTCGATTCCAGACTAATGATGTCATCAATGACGTCATCCATCTGCAATTAAAGAACATAAACACTATGACACTGCAATCCATCATACTCTGGGAGCAGTACTACCTAAGCTTTGGAGTGTTAGGTATATCCTCAAAAAAGCCTGTAAGCAGTCATATCTTATCACTCATATCCTATGCTTATAAAGGTTTATGTTTGCAAGGAACCCGTTAAGGTTAACATTTCAATGTAAAGGGATCATACTTGGCTAGAGGCAAAAGGAAGGGAAGATCTTGTTTATATTAAATCATGTTGTACGTTTACCAATATTTTGCTGTTTAGGTAATTCACGTCGACGTTTAGCCAAAACACCCAGTAAGTGCACCCACTCCAGACTGCATCATTCATTACATTGTCATTCTGGATTGAAATGTGGAAACAAAGATATTCCAGATTATAGCTGCTCACCCATCCTTCACACTTGTCATTTGTATGATTTCCGTTTAGCTGTATGTATTGGCTGCTGTTTGGATTTGTTGTTACTCAGTTGCTGTGTGTGTTTTCTCTGTTGTAGTAGTTTATGTACATGTTGTCCCCCACATCAGTTATTATTAGAGTTTTGATTTTTTTATTCAGTTTTTATTTTAGACATTTTTTTCATTTTTCATTTGAAATCCAATTTAATTTTAGTTAGTTTTCAGTGTGGCTTATTAGATAATAGTTTTTATTTAAAAATATATTTCAATTTAGTATATTTTATTTTCAGTTCAGATTTTGATCTCTATGGATAGAAGCTGTAGAAGTGTTTTGTTTCTGATCTTTGGAGTATCCTACATAATACACTGGAATATACAGTGCACATTATGTACTAATATCCTCAAAATAGCAAAACATGTTCATAATGGGCAAAATATCACTGGTCATTAAAGACAAACAAATCATTATTTACACCTAAATATTAACCTGTAACAGAAAATATCTGACATTTGTTTTTATTTCAGGTTATGAAATGGCCTTCTTGAAGCTTAAGTTATTGTTATTCATAATGACCCTGTGTCCCACATATGCCGCTATTCTAACCCACACATGTTACAATGCAACTTAGCCAACTCTACATCTGCATCAAATAAAGATTACTTCTCATTAACACCTTTCTCGACAAATACGCTATTCTTGTGTTTAGAAAAAAGAACCAAATGCCATTAATCCTACAAATGACTATTAGGCTCTGAATAGTTTTCTGTACTTCATAAAACCACTTAACATCCTGCATTAATTTATGAAGAATGCTTAGTGCCAGATTTACCAACAGTTTGTGCCCGTGCAAACTGACTTTTGCTGTTGAGATAGTACTGCTGGGATTAACTAAAGACATGCAGTGAAAAGTTTGCAGCGGAACCCTGTCAACAGTTAATTTTGCGACTGGCCATATTACATATGCGTTTGTAGGAGTTCCCCTTCAAAGCACAAATATGGCGAAGGAGAGGGTTTAAATGAATCACACGAGGCGTGATTTACGGTAGGGAATGTACTGCAAATTGTGGCATTACTTAAATCCGAAAAAAATCCTCTGGATGCCGGTGTGTCGGCCCAGCCCATGCAATGCCCTGCATCGTCCGAAGCGCGTATTTGTGGTGCGCGGAGCTCAGTACCACACACATAGCTGCCAGTGATACCTGGACTCCTGTGTGGTGTTGGCAGCGATAGAAGTAATAATGCTATATGTTAAGCGCGCTACTGTAAAAGGATGGTCAAGCAAAGGCAGGTCATGACATGTTACCTTCTGTGCTAACATAGACATGCGTGATTTGCTCTACCTCTCTCTCGCAGTTGGTATTGAGGGTGAGTAGTGCCATAGGGCTGTTGGGGGCGCTGTTGCCAGGTGCTGGGGGCATGCCCCTGTGCTCAGCGGGCTGGCTGGGGCAGGGCAGGCTGATGACCTGGGTGCCGAGTTTGCTTCCCAGAGTGGTGGACAGGTACTGCTTCACTTGCTGCCGCTGGGCCTGCTGAATGTGATACTTGGTAGGGTTCTCCAGGTGAGTCTGAACCTGCGTGGGAGACAGAGCGGAGAAGCATGGATCAGGAGCAGTTACCTGGCAACACACATTTTCTTATGCATCCAACAAATCCTTATTGTTGCAGGTGGTACAGTTGATACTGATTGCATCTGACTACTGGAGCTTCTTGAAAATATGAATTTCATCCCAAGCAAAAAAGTAACCTCATGAAATTAATGGCTGAGAAATGTGGAGAAAATTTACAGTATATGGCACATTTATTCTATAAAAATGGCTTACTTTTTAACACACAAAGTTCAGCCTTGTCTTCATATTTATATTATGGCTAACCGCGTTGTCATTAATAGCTCGATATATTTTTCTTGACTGCTTAAGTGTTGTGGCGAGTCTGACACCTCAGGAAGAAGAGGGCAGTTAGGTGCCACCCTGGACGGAGGCCAGGTCACTATAGAGCGCAAATTCGCACCATAGGCATCTTAGAGGCACCAGTTCACCTAACTACATGAATCTGTAGAGCAGAAGTGTGGCCGTACATATAAAAAATAATACTGTCTGCAATCACAACCGGAATTTCTGTAGCACTGACAAGAAACACACACCATACCTGATAATGACTGTACTCAAGCATCTCCAGCATGCTGCATATATGCTTTTATCCTGTCTTCAGATGATGGAAGACTTAAGTGAGAATTTCCCTTATCGCAGTTCAGACAGGCAGACCATCAAAGGGGTGGAACACGGCCAGGCCAAGTTATTAAAAGCTTAAGGGCTCATTAGTTATGCATGTAGATGATTTGAGGAAAACAGTGAACCTCTCTGCCACTGTGTTGTTTTATTGTAGATAGGAACATATACGCTTAAAAAGCTGCTTTGACGTCAGGATGACCGTATCTCAAAGAGCCCATTCTGTGGCCAAGTCACTGTCCCTAAACTGACACTCGCTTCAGGCCAAAGAACATTTCGTCTTTAGATACACTCCTCTAGTAGAAAACATTATTTGTTCTAAGAATCCAGATTACAATTATTGCATTGTTGCTTCGAAAGCAGGAAATACTAAAAAATATAAGGTTGTGTGTTTTTTCTTTTGTGGACACACATTACATGACCTCACACGGTCCTCTCAATTGGCTAAGGTATTCTAATTCTGGAGAAATTAAGTAATTTTTAACGTTTCATAAGATAGTAAATAATTTTGAGTAACTCTGTGAGTATATCTCATGATAGTAGAATATATTTCTTTCCAAAAGTAAGCACCAACTGCAAATTTACTTTAAATTTTTTTAGATCTTTTTTTAAATTTTTTTAGATTTTTGTTCTCATTGCATGAAACATTACACAAACAACTGAATAACACAAGAAATTTTACATAGACGTCACATCAATAACAGATACTTTCTTTGCAAGTGCCAGTTTAGCGTTTCAGTATCTCAAGCTGTCGTATTTTACATGTTAACATTAGCAATGTGCATCAGTCTAAGAAATCGCTCAAAGGACATCTTCAACTACCATAAAAATTATTCCATGCCCTCATACAACAAAACTGAATAACAAAAAAGTATGAAAACACTAATTTTAAAAGTATGCCTCCTTTAAGAATGACTAAAGTGCGCAAGGAAAAACGTTTTAACAAAACACACTCAGGACACCACAGCCTGTGACTCCATACAGTCACATCTTTTAGGTCACATGTGTCAGACTCCAGTCCTGGGGGGCCGGAGCCCTGCACATTTTTGGGTTTCCCCTCATTTAACACACCAGAAAAAATTCTTGTGTTAATTACCACATAGCTGTTGAGCTGAATCATTTGTCGTGGAACAGGGAAAGAACTAAGCTACACAGGGCTGTTTGACACCCCCGTTCTAGGCAATAAAAGAGGAAGCAGGGAGATAATTCTAAGGTGCTCTTATAACTTACACAGATTGAGACAGGGTTGCCCTGTACAGGTTCCCCGCAAGTGTTTACTGCATTGAGGAGACCCACAAATGCAAACCATAATGCAAAGATTGCCTTTTTTCCTCTGTGACATTTCAATTGCAACACAGACTACAAGGCCTGTCTGCTGCCTCGCCGCAGTACCTGAGGCGGCAAGACGGAAGCAGCAGCCCGCAGACTGCGGCACTCGCAGACAGGGACTGCAAGCACGTGCACATCACACACGTGTGTGAGAGGCAGGTCGGCTGTCACTCAGAGCTGCTGCAAATACGATATGCTTGTGGGTTAAATGCACAACCTCTCTCATACACATACATAGAAGACGTCCAAAAATACTACTAAAACAAACATATATTGCATTTGAGGAATGTGAATTCTTTTGCGTTTGTGCTATATGGTGGATCAATCTGTGAGACGAAAAGCACCCCATCCTCAGACTCACTGCATGTTAATTAATTACAGCGAAACGTACAGAGGGTGAAACACAGCACTGATTATCATTGAGGTTATAATGTGCATTGGCCAAGATGGCATTCTATCATAATGTTCAGACACAGATACTAGACACAAGTACTTCAACACTCACACACACACACGCACGCACGCGCACGCACACACACACACACACACGCATGCACGCACACACACACAGGTTTGTAATTATATTTTTGTGGGGACTCTACATTCATTTCTGTGGGGAAAACTCTAATCTCAACATGACAACTTTATTCCCTACCCAGCCCTGACCTTAACTATAGGCAGCCAAAAAAAAATATGAGAGGTTTGGCATTCTTAGCCTTTGACTGCGTTCACAGATCTTTGTGGAGAATCTGAAGGCCTGGCTCACAATCTCCATTTTAGCCTATCCCGAAGGTGTTTATGGGGTTGAGGTCAGGGCTCTGTGCAGGCCAGTAAAGTTCTTCCACACAACCACATCTTTATGGACCTTGCTTTGTGCACAGGCACAGAAAAGGACCTTCCCCAAACTCCTCCTATGAAGTTTGAAGCATGGAATGGTCGAAACCACAGTGGTTTGCTGTGCATTAGGAGTTCCCTTCACTGTAACTAAGTGGTCTAGCTCAACCCCTGAAAAACAACCCCATACCATTACAACTTTACATTTGGTCCAATGCAGTCAGGCAGGGACTGTTCTCCTGGCATCTGCCAAGGCCAGACTTGTCCATCAGACTGAGAGATTGGCAAGCATGTTTCCACTGCTCCAGAGTCCAGTGGCAGTGTGCTTTACACTGCTCCATCCAACACCTGACATTGCGCTTAGTGATGTAAGGCCTGCATGCACCTGCTCAGCCAGTTTAAACAGAATGCACCAGAATTCAAAGTGTTCTGACAGTGGTGACAACACTCAATCTTATCCTGTAGTTCCCAAAAACGCATAGAGCAGTGAGATGGTTTGAGTTCATTTTGCTTTTGGGGGTCTGAGCTCATTATGAGCTCACACACATGGACCGCATTGCGGAGAAAACACACCATGTCCAATTAAATGAACTGAATCGAGCCAAGTGTGAAAACAACACTTAATGATTGGGGTACTGGGAAAACCTCCATGGTCCTAGGGTCAGTCTCAGTGCCATCTGCAGATACCACATGTCCTAAAAATGCATGCATTCAAAAAAGGCTGCATTTTTTCCTGTTTTATTCTGGCCAAGAAAAATAGCTTTAGATACTACTAAGATTCCACACTTACAATATGGTACTCAAACTAGTTTTTTCAACTGGTGTCTGGTCCGTGTTCTCTTCTGAATATCATGCTATGGCTAGGGTACACAGGGGTGAGCCCAGAACAGCTATCCATGGCTGAATAGAGTGCAAACAACTGCCTAGTAAAAGTAATGGTAGGTGTACCGTGTCTCTCTTGGGAGACCATCTTGAAATCTAAGACAAGACCTGATGATGTTTTTTAACTTTATTTCAATGAAAGAAGAAAAAAAACTAAATGCTGATTACGAAACAGACATCTAGCATCCACTGCTACTTGCGGAAAGTGCTTTCCAACTTGTTCCATAACTAGGCTGGCTTGTCTACTTGGCAATAGTAATATAGGCGTGATAAGGTTGCAAATCTTCACATGCCTGTTTGATTTTGTGCAAAGGATTTTTGTATAAGGATATTTGTGCATCCGGGGTCAAGAAAAACAAACATACCAACCAATTTCAAGACCAGGAAGGGTTTTCTGAAACTGTTCCACTACTGCCTGTAAAATCCTCATGTTACTCTGTTGTTTCTTCCTGCTCCCTTAGAGGGAGCGTATTCTGCTATTGAGCTTTACTGACATTTGATCAATAGGACTCATAATGATCTTACTCTAAAAAGAATTCCCAATTCTGACCAGCTCATCAACAGTGTGTGCAGAATCTATTAGCAGATTGATTTGCAATGTTTTTCTTCTACAAAGTCAGCCTGGCATTTTAACTGGAAACATCTGTCTCTCTCCTTGATGACTGTTGGTATGGATTACTTTTTATCTCCTGAAATAATGGCTTTTCGAGATACACGCTTTTCATTGGACAGTGATGATATACGTTATACGACAGTCAGTTCCGACCAAGAAATCTGATTGGACAGACGGTGTTCTGTGTGCGCTGTTTTCAGAGTATAACCGCAGTCGGACATTTCACATCAGATGTATCACTCCGCTTTACAGGTGTGTCTAAAAACTGTTACATAAACTTAATTCTCCGGAGCCGCCAATCCACCTGCAGGATCAAACAAAAATCTCTCCAAACTGTCTAAAACACTCTGCAAGTTTATGTCATAGAGACGTTCAAATGGAAACAGCCCCAGAACCCTTGAGCAGTCTACTTTTCAAATATAAACACTACCGGTTAAAAGCTGACACACAGCAGAGGTTTTTACCACTCTTCCATTTATCTCGTGAACTGCAGATTTTTTATTCTTGTCAAGCACTGGGAAGTTGAGTGAACAACTATAAATGAAAAGGTAAATCTAATAAAAAGTTTCCTTTATAATATGGAGAGAGTATGTAAAAGTGCATGTCTGACATGCTATTATGTGGTTACATGGTTGTGTGGTGATGGCATAGTGAAATTCTAGGCTGTCCTTTAACTTTAAATGCACTAGTTAACGGTTTCATTCCATGAAACAGAGCAGCGTTTAATTCCCTTTGTACAAAGAATGTCTCAGTTTTTCACTGCTGTTATAACTGCGAGAGGAGATTATTTTGATGAATCAAAGACATGACATTTTCTTGCTAATAGAAGTACTCAAATGGTGAACACAAGAGCACAGCTAGGTTCTGTTTACACAGGCTGAGCAGCTACAACCTCTTATTTTGGGATGTGAGAGAGTTTCACTGAGGAAATCCAATAAAAATATCTCTTCAGTTCATGGATAACTGCAAATTTGGGTCCGCAGGAACTTTGTAAATTACAAATGTCATTTGTTTTCCAATTCTGATCGCTACTGTAAAATCCTGCCTTTATAAATGAATGCAAGCGGTTGGTGGCTAGGCTGTTGTAGCGCTTCTCACTCCCTTTATGAGACTGCAAAGCCATCATTTTATTTAACATATTATGTTTGTCAGGTTAAAATAGCATAGATTGTATTTCATGAAAATATTTTACATAAAATATTCACTTTTGCACTAAAAACATCTATATAATTCAAGTAAATGATGCAACTTACATGTTCTCTGTTTGTTCAAAAACAGAATATGCCAAGTTGTGACACAAAATTAAAGAATAAAAGCAGAGCAGAGGGAGGGGCGCAGGTTTCCCAAAACCATACTTCCTAATTACATTAGCGTCTTACACATTTGGAACCAGGCAACCGAATGGTTTTAACTATCTAAGCTGCTAACAGGAGCTTTTGGGATATGTGTTTTAGTTCAACAATAAAATATTCATATATTTTGTGAATTATAATATAAGGCAAAGTTGTTGGGGTTGAGTGTTTGTGTTACTTGATAACAGTCAACAGTTAGCGGGGGGGAGAAGTTATTTTATTCATTTTATTTTTTTTGCGGAAGCCCGTAAATGTTTAAATAAATAATCAAACAAAGTATTATCTGTTGTGGCTTATTACTGTTAACTTATAAATGCTACTCGATGAACTGTTGTATAAAGTCAATAACATATTCAAAGTCGAGCCAGTGACCGAATCACAGCCGCAATATACTGGGGTGCCACCGCAGTCCTTATTGGACGTTATTGCTTAAGTGTATGTAAAATACAGGAATGAAAAAAGTCCCCCACCCCCGTAGCAAATTGTGAAACACTGGAAGGACCACTGCTTATTCTCCGTCAGTTCACAGACATGCGGTATTTTTAGAAGTGTCTTACAGGCAAAGCTGGAGGCCCTTTCACCTTTCACCTACTGAAAACCAGCTGATAGCAAAGAACACTGTAGCAGTGTATTTGTTCATGTGGCTTTTCAAAGGTCAGTATCAGAAAGAGTAAAAAAGAAAAAAAAGGGGTTAAAAATATTATACATATAGTAGACACACACATAGTGACATAAATAAATTAGCCCCAAGACCCTGTAGTTCATAAGACAATAATATTTCTACCAAAGTTGCTCATAAAAAAAATGAAACCAATTTTTTTGTCATTTGATAGACAGACCATTTCACTAGATACACAAAAACAATGCTTGTAAGTGTGACAATATTATAAATTCATAAAAACTGTATGAGCCAACAAACGATACTCACCATTTAAAAATTTGTGTTAATATATAATGTATCTGGACTTGGATTTTAATTTGAGTTGGATTTAATTTGATCGGATCGCAATGTGTCTTGGTAGTCGTTTGCACTTGCATTTAGAGCTTTCCACTTGTGATCCAATTACTCAAGACACATTTTTAAACCAAGAACCAGACAGACGACATAGACAGACAGATTATATCCATTCAATTCTATGGGGAATACTCTAATCCTAACATAACGACCTTATGCAGCCTCAACCTTAACAAAAAAGCAGTTAAAATGTCAAAAAACATCAAAATGTCAAAAAAGCAAGGATACAATGTCCCTCACAATGAAATATAAACCTAATCCACACACACACACACATAAAATACACAAGCAAATGTAATATTACCTGAGGATTAAATGCTATTAATAACATGAACCAGCTTTTTAAATGGTGATTGATTAACTCCTCTTGATTTTAATAGAATTATAATAAATTGTAATGAAACCTAAAAGACTAATTGGTGCATCAAGGTGCCGAGTCTCATCTTAGATACAAATGGATACTCTGCTGAAGAGGCTGCAGTGCTGTGCAGTGCTGTGCAGTGCAGTGCTGTGCAGTGCTGCAATGTAGCCCATGAAGGCAGCACAACCAGCACACCCAGTCTTTCAGAAGAATGCCTCACAATGACCAGTCATTCATTCATTTTTAACCAGCATAGTGTTCCTCTGATGTGAACATTGCTATGGGTTACACACATTAACAGGAACATTCAAGGCAAGGCAAAAGGGGCAATGCTGCCTGAATCAAATGTGATGATGAAAATTGCATGAAATGGTACAAAAGTAGTGGCAATTCTACTGTGATGCGCCTGGCACGATGTGTGCCGTTAAAGAAGACAAATCAACACCCTTCGACCAAACAGATTTGAGAATTCAACAGCAGTGCCATAGTGCAACAGCATAATAATCAACTCATCTCAAAACCGTTCAAAGTCATCGCGTTTCTTTTAGGGAGGTATAGCAAATCTATAGAACTCTCTTCAAAGATACACTTGGATCCAAAACCCCCTCAGCAGGATGAGACTGACTCCACACCAACACCAGGTAGGACTATAATATTCATTATATTAACATTGGTTAATATAATTCAATATATTAACTAGTGGGTCGCCTTTTGTTATTGGGATTTTTTCCAGAAACTTACAGTTAGGTCTCTAAAATGCCTACATCATGTGATTGTGCATCCTGCATCCCATTCAGATGTTCCTTGACTTGTACACTGTCTTTCCTAGGACAGACCAGGCTCACAGAGACTCTGTACTTATAAGTACTTACAGGCGAAGGATGGATTAATATGGACCATTACTATGTGTTGCAATTTATAGAAAAAAAAGTTTTTGATGAGCCAATAAGGTACTGGAATAAGTTAACCGGGGGCTGGTACACAATAAGTAACATGTGTCTCCAAAAATCCATTATGTCAGGTGATGTAAAGTAACCCAAACACAGAGTCATGAAGGAGCGTGACAGATGCTTTCCCAGTTAAACTGCTGCGCTGACTTTGAAGAACAAGACACTGCACATCATCAACAGCCACGCAAGCATGACAAAGTACCCTGAATTAGCTGAAGTTTTAAAACACATCACTGCTGCTTTCTGCAGGCCTGAAAGTAACCTTTGTCAGTTAAATGAATTACTCCTTTAAATGTTGTTTGGCTATCTGTATGGACAAATATGAACTCGACTACCAAATGCAGCAGTATCAAAATATAAAAATGAAAAAGACCAGGTACAAACTCCCACAGACAGACAGAATAGTGTGAGACAGCAAGGACAGGGGAGTTCCTACCCCACTGACAGGCAGGATAGTATGAGACAGCAAGGAGGGGAGATTCCCTACCCCACAGACAGACTAGATAGTATGAGAGAGCAAGGACAGGGGAGTCCCTACCCCACAGACAGACAGGATAATATGAGAGAGCAAGGAGGGGAGAGTCCCTACCCCACAGACAGACTAGATAGTATGAGAGAGTAAGGACAGGGGAGTCCCTACCCCACAGACAGACTAGATAGTATGAGAGAGTAAGGACAGGGGAGTCCCTACCCCACAGACAGACTAGATAGTATGAGAGAGTAAGGACAGGG
>JABFEA020000110.1:24562488-24573547 GCA_019775915.2 Cyphomyrus plagiostoma
GGATGGATGGATGGATGGATGGATGGATGGATAGATAAATATTTAGTACTTGTGTATATTCTCCTGAGACCCAAGGAAAAAAGTGTCCTTCAATTTTAGGTTATTTGTCTTTGGATGAAATAAGACATCTTACAATTTAGATTTTTCAAATACATACATTTACTTACATCAGTGAAAAGATAGATGCAAAAACAAAATGTCCCCTACAATGGACATAAATGAATGGGTGGGGTCTCAGGAGGATGCGCAACTATAATTACACACAACTGAGATTTCTGTTAAACCTTTTGGTATTTATACAGTTATAATTGTTCTTAAACTTATATTGATGTGTCATCGTTTGTGAACAGCCATTCAACCCATTTGATACTGGAAGAAAGAAACAACGGCTGTCTTATCCCCAACAACTTACCCTGTCTGTCTTCACAACAGTAATTCGGTGCTTTCATTTCCTTATTAAAAAGAGGTAAAAGCCACTTTATGGAGTCGAAACACACAGACTCACTTGAGCCACTCACACCTGACAGAGAAGTTTCACACACAGCAGCACGAGCTTGCAGACATGTCTCCAAATGAAGTGACCAGAAACCCCCACTTAACTCCCAATTACTCATCAGCCTTTCCATTTATTTTGACATGATAAATTACTCATTTAGCCATTTTTTGCAGCCAATAGGACTTAGCCTCCCTACCTTGTTATTTTCATTGTTTGCAGTCTTTCTTGTAAACGTCGCTGCAGTGACTCTGTGGCCAGAGTTAAAGGGATGAGTTTTAAGGTCTCAGTGAGCTACAGCCTCCGGGAGGTGATGAGTCTTTCCTCCCCCCCCTCTCTCTCTCTCTCTCTCTCTGCCAATATCCCCCTTTTTTAAATCAAATTCTTCACAATCTAAGCCAAAAAAAAAAATCCTGATTAAAAGATCATCATCCAGTGACAGAATTATACCATACAGACAAACATCAGCTTGTTTTTATACACTCTAGAGAGAATCAGTCACTTGCGACCCAATATTATGAGACATGTACACAGATATAACTGCTATTATTTGAAAAGGTGTCTACTAGATATACTACTATTGTGGTAACACACACTGGTCAGACTTTAACACTGATCACAGACTCATCAGTCACTTCCACATCAGCAGTTTATCAGTACTGATCAAACATGGTCATTAATGCACACTGACCAACAAAACATCCGCCAGTAATCAACACTAGTAACTGACATGTTGACAGTTAGCCAATGTCTGTCACTGGCACAGTTATCAACACTGTCTTTCAGCACTGTAAGTAAGGCAGGAGGCAATAATCAAGCACAGCATTCTTTAAAAGTTCAGCCGAGGAACTGTGAACTCATTCATCTAGTCACCAATCACTATTGATCACTGCTGCATAAATCACCGGTCAAGACTATTCGCTAGCATATCAGAAACAAGCAATACCCATATTTAAGCTGGCAACTAATCAATAAACACTGTTAGATTAGTAAAATCCTCAGCATTTCACATACCAGTATTTTAAGTGTCCTTGGTAGTGTTTTACACTTTTTTTCAGTGGATAATTTTGTTGAAGAATCCTTGTGATTTTGACTCAGTGGTGGGTGTTACATGAGCATATTTTTATAACGTAAAAGCTGGAAAAAACATCTTCATTATCTACAGCGTCACTGAAAACAGGAACAGCGAGGTGACTCAAGGGTTTGTAAGGACAGCCGGTCTCTAAAAATACATGCTGGCTTTACCCTCCTCTTGTGAAAGACACATCCTTTGCAGTGATGCCTTCATCAGCTTCACATCTACCTCTTCCATATCGCCGCTTGCAATTAAGCAGAGATTCAGCCACGCACGACCCCAACGAGCTAGACAAGCCTGGCCTTGAAGCCGCTTATCACCCCACACAAGTAACGACAAAGCATGCAAACAGGAAACATTATTCCCGCAACAAATGTGGAGGGGCTGCTGACAGGGCCTGGTTTCACATGCGGACTCAGCTTTCTGGTGAACCGCGAAAGGGGCCAGGAGAAGACTCTCCCTCGTTTACCATCATCCCAATCCGCTTCTGCGATAACAACATGAAGCAAGAGGCGGCGTCCGAAGCCCCCAGCTGGTCGCTTCAGACGCTACGTCGTGAGTAAGTGTGTAGCAATGTGCTTGCACAATCGCGTCTCTCAAACGTGCACCTGCCGATGTCGCTCCGCTCGTATCTCTTTACTGGACTGAGCGCCGGGATACCACAAACCCACCGCTATCCCAGAGCTAACAAAATACCATTTACATTGACAGACTAATAATGCTCTCAGTTTTCAGTGATTCATGGGGCATACTGAGCCAAGCTGTCCCGATTTCAAGTTTTTTTTTTTTTTTAAATGGATGATACTGAAGAGTATCTCGCTGTTAACCATAATGCAATAGCTATACCTATGATTGCTTTCTTGATTCAGTTACTTTCCAAAGAACAGGCCTAGTTGCATCCTGCAAAGATACTCGAGACTCTCCAAATGAAACACTTCAGAGAACATAAACTTCACAATATTCAGAATAAGAGAAGACAGATAGCTTACTGATTTTTAAAAAAATATGTATTTGACATGTCTTGGGGGGGAAGAAGAACCAGTGTCTATTATTATTCCTTCAGATATTAATTTCAGATATACTTCACAGCCATAAAATTATCAAAAAAAAAAAAAACAGCTGTGTGATTCCTATGGATTTGAACAACGCGATGTGCACACAACTGTCACCCCACACATGGACTGTGCAAACGGCACATTTACGGAAACATAGTTATCTTTCCCTGAGATAATGCAGCGTAGGCCACTGAATTTAAAAAAAAAAAAGAGCCTGTTCACTCCCGGTTGCTGATACAGCCAAATCGACTCCTTGTGTATCATGTTTTACTGCCAGCCTTAATCTTTCCAATAGCTCAAATGAGGAGCCTGGAGTAGCATAGCAGGGAATTAAACTTTTAAGATCATATGGGTAATAAATACAGCATCCAGTATAACCACATACCTAGAAAATAGACCACAGAGCTCTCGGTTATCTAGATGCTAAATAGAGAAAGATACAAAGAGAATTTTAACTGGCCGATGATGGCCACTGGCGGAGTCTGTTCTGAGTGACACACTCTGCTAACACAGGCATATCCACTCTTATCTCCCCGCTGACAAAATCTCACTTTCATTGCTAAATTTATTACGCCAATTAGCACTTTGCAGGCAACTTGTTTTACTGCTCACCCAATTCCTATAAATACGCATGCTGATTACGCATTGGGTGCTGTAAACAGGTGCCTCTGATAGGTGTTTTGGATGGTTGTATTTCAAGAAAAGAAAGCATTCCAGGTAATAATATTTATCGTGATTTTAACGATTTGTCTGGAAGCTCTTCCATGACATCTTCGATGAAAGCTCGTCTGTTCATTTTTGATGATGGTGAAGTTACCCAGAATGTGAGGAGCTTGTTGCGTTCTTTGAGGTAATTCTGGGTACATCACCTACCTGTCAGTCGTTTAGCTGTCACAGTGTTAAGGCTGAAGTTGCCAGCCCTGGAGCTCGGAACTCTCGTGCAGTCATGTGCGGACACTGATGGGGTGCCAGATGGCCTACTGCGTGTCTCACCAGCAAGCGTGCCGCTTAATGAGGAGCCTGTCAGGTTGAGGATGGCAAACTGACATCAGGAAGTGACCCTCAGCAGAGTCACTGCGCCTGGCTAAGGACAATCACGCCAAACTGTGAGTAATCCCCTAACCCGACTGAAATGAAAAGCAAAACCAGGCATTAATTTTCTGTTGGATTTTAGAGGAAGCTGAAATCATGAAATGACCCTGCAGTACAGATTTACTCAATCATACACAAACAAGCTGAGTTTCACTTCTTCTGGTGTCCCGGTTTAATAAGGATGTTGCCTTGATGTATTATATTCTCCTACAGCCTTGCGATCGCTAAAAAAAAAAAAAAAAAAAAAAAAAAAACATACAGCAGCCACACTGCAGGACCTACTTCGTGTGATATTTCACTGGATTTGCACAGTGCAATCCAGCTGGCTCACCTGTCTCATTTGCAGGTTCCAAAAGGGATAAGAAGGCCAGCTGTGCTGTTAACAAAGCAGAAGGGCCTGAAGCACAGCCTACACTGCAGCCCTGAGGCATTATAAGTGTGAAAATGAGAGAGTTTTCCAACTGGCATGCCTGGCACCAGTTAAATTTCCCAATTTAGGACTGTACAGAAGGGCAGACAGGATTCACCCAACCATCCATCTTCTAAAGTTCCCTTTACCTGGGTCGTAGCACATGACATTTATAAGGTTGTTTATCCCCAAGCTTAATCAATAAAAAGTCAGAAAATTCATATGAAAACCCCCCAGCATGAGACAGCATTTATTTTCAACACTGAGGCCAGGGGATTTTGCCGAGATTTAAATAAGACTAAAGGTCTCTGTGCTGTGTGTCAATGTTTTCTTCCTCATTCTGAAAGGAACAGCACTAGAAAAAATGATAATGAGGATAACAGGAACAAGAAGATGTCTCAACGGTGAGAGTGTAGGTGTGGAAACAAAAGCACTAGCTAACTAGGATGCACCCCCCCTCTTTAGGGGGTCCTCCTGCTCAGTCAAGGGGTCACATGTTTCCACCCTGTGTCTGACATGTCGGAAAAGGAAAGGACTCTGTTACTCTGCTTTAAATTCCATTTCTTTTATCATACATACGCGGCTAGAAAAGGAGTCTGCTTTCGGGAATTCTGGATTGAGAACTAGGCTACCAAGTAAACATTCCAGCTAAACATTAATTTCCTTGCTGCTGAAAGCGTCCCTGTACGCAGCGGTGGATTTTCCTTCTGAGAGATTCATCTTTGGAATCAGAAAGGTTCTCCTCTGACAAAATTTAACATTAGAATCCCTTAAGAGAGATAAGGGAAACACACTGCTCTTTGATCCATGCGCACAGCTAAACCACCGCATGTCAGAGCAGAAACTCTCCACGTCTTCGGTAAGGGAATGGAAGGTCAACGGCCATATGTCAGCGCACCACATACTGTCTGCTTGGGGGTGTATATATATATATATATATATATGCTTTAGTCGTACAACTATTGAATGAGAAGCCATGCTTAGTTATTGCACGGTAACTGATATTTCCAAATGTAGTGGGTGTAAATCCTTCACAATTGAACCGGATTGCTCAAGTTGTTTTCCATTACGTTTCTAAAAAAAACTGATGATCGACATATTAAACTAATCAACATCAATCAATACATGATGACGTACTGCTTTAAAATTTTAAAGACAAGTGAATGTAAATCCAAGTTCACCCACAACTTTAAGCGCACGTATTATCTATATTCTTAAAATAAAAAAATGACCTCTGCATTACAGCAGGCATGTCTGCACAAAATCCGATTCTCATAAGTGAAAAGGTATCACTGTTTTGAAAATGTAAAAATATGTGCAACAAAGTTTAGACAAACTTCAGTCACGGCAGCGAAAGGAATAAGCGGGTATAATGTGTTGTTTGGTCGGTAAATAACAAGGACGAAATGCACTTGTTGCATTTCCACAGTAGTAGAAAACAGCTGGGAAAAAATTAGCTCAGTTTAAATAATGACGTGGAGTTTTCAAGGAAGCATATAGTGACATAGAAATCTCTGTTCCCACTGGGTAAAAGGGAAAGACAAGTCTGTACACACTTTCCCAGGGTTTATTAAGTATGCCTGCAGATGAATGTATACAGAATGCAAATTTATCAAGATGTAGCTATAGATGTTCCCAATATAATATGTTACGAGAACCGTAAAGCACTAGACAGTCGTCATTGCACAATCAGTTGCCTTCACATTTCATTATTTTTATATCAATTAATTAATTTTATTCGTCGTTTTTACTTCAGACTCAGATTTTAATAATAGAGGTGCATGTACGAATTTCTCACTGTCCCATTACATAACATATATTTAATTATAAATAGAACGGTAAAACTTCAAACCAGCAGAGGACAATGTGTGTCCTCTAAAGGAAATGCTACTTTTACAAATATTTTATTCACAACATACGAGTTTGAATATTGTTCAAATTTTCTGTAAAACTGGCTAAAGAATTAACGCAAGTATAATAAACATCTGCTAATATTTGCAGATGGTGTCGATAAGACAACAGCCGGTGTTGCATAAGTAAACCGAAGACACAAAACAGAGACATGGGGGGAAAGGAGGCAAACAGATCCCTCCCAGAAAGCTCACGCAGTTAGGCGGCGATACGGCGTCAGGCTTCTTGCAAATTGTCTTTGACCGCACAGTTAACATAGGGACGCTGCTCCAAAAACAGTACTGCTCTCACTAACAACAATAGGTATCAGAAAATATCCTTGCAAATAACACAATCTTGCTTGTGATTTCCCCCCTCCCTTTGTAATTTATTATAAATAATACAACTTTACATTACTGACCTGTAAGGCTGGCTCTTCAGTTCATAGTATGTTTTCGGCTCGTGCTGAAATTCCTCACCCACTTCGAAGTCGGGGACGATCCCCGATTCCGACTGCATCGCTCCCGCTGTCACTGTCAAATTTCCCCCAAAATTGTGAAACACGACGGTCCTAATCCTCGTGCGAGCGCAGCGTCAACCGCAGTGGTAGCAAACTGCCATAACACCCCCGCCCGCCCATGCAGTTAGGAATTGGATTTTAGCCAGCACTTTTAGCGCAGCACTTGTAGTCCTCCACTTTGTATCGGTGAGCTTGGGCGAAGTGAAACCAGAAGGAGTCGAAACTACAATCCCCAAAATACTGTTCGACAGCGCTACTTCTCCGGCAGTTTGCATGAACCAATGTCAGCAGCTTTTCATTGGTCGGCGAAATTGGTCGGAGTTTGTCTTTCCTTGTCAAATCCAATCCGTTAAAGATGCTCTGAAAATATTGGATTAATGACGCTCTGTTGTCTGCATGTTAATAAATTGTAATAGATTTTTAACTTACGAGAATACATTCTGTTGAACTTCCTGCTTCTGAAAACGTCCGAAGTTTCTCAGTTACAGTTGATTAATAGACCTTGTGCTGCACTTCGACACATTATCAGCGATTGTACCTGAATAATAACAACAACTACAATAATAATATTGGTCATGGTCATTTAATTTTTAATGTACATTACATATAGCACTGTACATCCAAAATTAATTCTGACCATTTTAATTGTGTATGTGCCTTTTGGTTTTGTACTGAAATCCCCCCCCCCCCTTTTTTTGTTAGAAGAAAAGTGTTTCCACTCCTGACAACCATATGATTGAAGTTCTTTTTATTAAAGCATAAATAGTTTAGAAAGTAGGAAGGGCTTAATTCATATGAAAACCCCTTTTTGAGACAACATTTATTTTTAACACTGAGTGAAGTCTCCATACCAATATTGTGGGAGTAGGAGGTGTGTTTAAGAGGATGGGGGATTTGGGCTGATTTGAAAACAAGACTAAAAGTGAAGGTACCTCCCATGGATACTTCTTTGTCTCCTTTCATGAAATAATTCACATGATCAGTTTCAACAATGATTTGCAAATCCATCCATCCATCAAGATCCTTGCTGCCTTAAATCCAGTAAGGATCCACAGAATATCCCAGAAGCTACAGATCCAAGGCAGGGAATTACCCAGGCATCAACTCTTAGCAGGACATCTAATTTGAAAGTGAAAATACTGCAAAAGTGCTGTAATGAGTTGTACAATAAATACATGCATGATAAATACACTGGTATATATGGTATGTATATAGTGTGTGTAGAAAATCATCATGTCCCTTTAAATAGTCACGTTTTATCACCTTACTGACATCAAAAACCAATTACATTTTTTCCAGCTTTATTTACACATTTTACCTTACACCATTCATGCAACAGTTCAGAAAAAATATATAAAATTGACAAACCAGAGAAAAATAGGATTGTTAAAGTGGTCAGTCCCCTGAATTAATGTGTGGTAGAGCCACCTTTTGGTTTAACTACAGTCGTCTTTCTGTTTGGATATGTCGATACCAGGTTTGTGCACCTGGATTTGAGAATATTTTCCCATTCTTCCTTTGTAGAACTGTTCATGTTCAGTCATATTTCATAATGAGTGGCAATGGGCTGCTTTTTCAAGTCCATCCATGGATCTTCTATCAAATTCAGATTATGGTTCTGACTTGGCTACTCAAGGACATTCACCTTCCTATACTTATGCCCTGCATTGTTTTTCTTGGAGGTGTCTTTAGAGTATTTGTCGTGTTGAAATGTGTACCACCTGCCTATCTATAGCTGTATGGGTTTCCTAAAGAATTTGGGTCTACTTGGCACCATCCATCTTCCTTTCAATCCTGACCAAGTGCCCAGATGCCACTGAAGAGAAACACCTCCACAAACACTATGTTGCCACCACCACGCTTCACACAAGGCATGCTGTGTTTTAAGTGGCATGCTGTGTTTGCTTTTCACCAAATATCGAGCTTGGAGTTCAGTCCAGAAAGTTCAATCCTAGTCTCGTTTGACTGAAAAACTGTTGCCACTTTTGAGATTCAGTCGGCTTTTTTCGTGCCACCCTGCCACAGAGGCCAGCTTTGTGGAAAGCTTGTGAGATTGTTGCCACATGCACAGACTGACAGAAAGACTTGCAAGACCTTAAAAGTTGCTTTTGGTCTCCAGGTGGCTTCTGAGTAAGTCTGTAATCCAAATGGGACATGATGATTTTCTATAGGCATTTTATGTATGATTATACTGTATAAGGAGTCTGAGAAGAAATAGAGAAGAATAAGTTTTGTACAATGTACTTGTGTGTACAGTCATGCCCAAACGTTTACATACACCTGAGTGAAATACATTCAACTTCCATTTCTGCAATGTTTACTGTTCAATATTTAACATTCATGAATATTCAACATTCATAAGGTAATGTTTACTGTTTAATATTCAACAGCCATGAATATTCAACATTCATGAAGTAATGTTTAGCGTTTAATATTCAACATTCATCAACATTCATGAAGAAGTAGGATTACCTGGACATACTTCAGGAGAACCTGAAGCAGTCTGCTCGAAAGTTGGGCCTTAGACGTCTATGGACCGTTCATAAAGACAACAACCCAAAGCATACATCCCAGTTGACACAGGATGGTTTTAGCAGACTAAAGGCGATGTTTTGGAATGGCCAGCTGAAAGCCTGGATTTAAATCCTATAGAGAATTTGTGGAATGAACTTAAGAAAAAAGTCCACAAAGGGAAATCCACAAATTTGAATGAACTGTACAACTTCTGTCAAGAGGATTAGGTCAGAATCCCATCTGAGTATTGTAAGAAGCTAACTGATGGCTATCCTGCTAGACTGGCTGCAGTGCTAAATGCTAATGGAAATGCAACAAAGTATTAGACAATATGAGGTTGGGGTGTATGTAAACTTTAGACCTACTAGTTCTGTAACTTCAGCATTTGCATTGTAAATAAAACCATTGAAAGTGAACGAGTTGCTGTAATCAATCATGGAAATAAAGAAGATTGGTTGAAATTATTGCAGGAATGCACTGAATGATGAGTATTAAACAGGAAATGATATCGAAATGTAAGTTGAGCATATTACGCTGCGGTGTATATAAACCTTTGGACACAACGGTATATGCATTTATTTATAAGTGGGAGGGAATGCAATCCATAGTTATGGGTGGAACTGGGTGAAGATGGGCGGAACTGCGGAGAGTTTAGCAGGGAGACAGCTGTGGTGAAAAATCTGTTCCTCAGCCTGTTGGTGCAGGAGTGGAAGCTTCTGTACCTCCTTCCAGATGGGAGTAGGGTAAACAGTCTATGGTTTGGTTGGAAGGAGTCCCCCCTAATGTTTCAAGCCCTGTTTCAAATTTAAGGTTGAAGTTCAAGTTTATTTATAAAGCACACTTAAAACGACTATAAAAAGTGCTGAACAATATGTTCTGTGAGTCACATACACATCCAACAACAAGATACAAATACTTTAAACAAAAATACATGGACAGTGCCCCAATATAAACAGCCACAGCACCAAAGAGCAACTAACTATTGGGATCTAAGCTGTGACAAATAATACTAGGTTGAAAAAGAGAAAATAGAAAATTAAAACAGGAAATAGAAATAAGTAATTAAAATACTTAAATAAACAAAATTCAAAATAACTGGACAATAAAAGAGACTCTCAAACTGAGTTAAAAGCTAAAGAATAAAAATAAGCTTTGAGATGAGATTTAAAAGATGACAACATAGGGGCCTACCTTACATATAGGGGTAAGTCATTCCAAAGCTTGCAATGTCTGCAAACGGTCGATCGCCACTTTGATTCAATCGAGATTTCGGAACTACTAGAAGAAAAATTGTTTATGCTGGTCCTCGATGGAGGAGAGCTTGGCACCAATGAGGTACTGGGCAGTTTTTACCACAGATTACAGGCCTTTCTGATTGCAAGACAGAGCAACTGTTGTACCAAACTGTGATGTAGCTGTTGATGGTAGACTGGTAAAATATGGTCAGGATCTGAAGGGACAGGTGCACTATAACTACTCTGGGAGTCTGATGAACAAGCCTGAGGTTGGCTGATGCTAGAAGAACATTCCCTGCCTGACTGCATTGTGCCAACAGTAAAGCTTGGTGGAGGAGGGATAATGGTATGGGGCTGTTTTTCAGTGGTTGGTCTGGGCCTCTTAGTTAAAGTGAAGTGAACCCTTAATGCTTCGGAATGCAAAGAAATTTTGGACAATTCTATGCTTCTGATTTTGTGACAACAGTTTGGGGAAGGCCCATTTCTGTTCCACCAAGACTGTGCCCCAGTGCACAAAGCAAGGTCCATGAAGACACGGTTGGATGAGTTTGATATGGAAGAACTTGACTGGCCCACACAGAGCCCTAACTTCAACCCAATAAAACATCTTTGGGATGAATTAGAACAGAGATTGTGAGCCAGGCCTTCACAGTCAACATCAGTGTCTGACCTGAAAAATGATCTTCTGGATGAATAGGTAAAAATTCCCACAGACACATTCCAAAATCTTGTGGAAAGCCTTCCCAGAAGAGTGGCAGCTGTTATAACTGCAAAGG
>JABFEA020000110.1:24573647-24594746 GCA_019775915.2 Cyphomyrus plagiostoma
CCATACTGATGCCTATGGATTTAGAATGGGATGTCATAGAAGTTCCAGTAGGTGTAATGGTCGGGTGTCCCAATACTTTTGTCCATATAACGTCAATGTTCTTCAGTCTCTTGAGGAAGTGAAGAGATTGCTGTGCCTTTCTGACAAGCATGGAGGAGTTAATAGACGAAGAGAAGTGCACTCTAAAGTTCTAACACTTTAGTAATCAAACCTCATAAAATTTCAGAATGTCTCTTTCACCTATGTGTAGCCAACTCTGTGTCTATAAGCTTCAGAGCTCAAAAGCTTTGGCTAGAAATGTTTATAATGTGATTTTCTTACCATTTCTCAGCATGCCTGAAATAGGTTTTTGAAAAGTATATGTTTAAAGTTGATTTTAACAGAAAATAGAATAATAACATTCTAAGTGGTCGCAGATTACTGGTGCTGAGTTTGTGCTGAATAAAAGCACATGTAACACATTGGGATAAATGTTTTTTAGATGGGTGAAATATTTTAAAATGTCAAGGCATGTCTGACTACCCCTAAAGTGGCTGAGAGGCCTCACACTGCTGAGGGTTAAGATAGAGACATACTCCACCTTATTTCTTGCTTAGCCAGATAACTTGTCCGATAGTTATATTATAATAATCTCTTGTTATGCTTACTGAGGTACTGAGAGAAAGGAGGACTGTGGGAGAGACTAGAGAGTACAGTTAATAACTGTCCCAGAGATTGAATAATAAAAGTCAAATGTTTAGCAGGAGGTTTCTACTTGAACAGAAACTGAATTACTGGGCAGAAAATGAATAAAGCCTTCACCAGGCACCCTTATCTCTGGAGACCTATAATCCAGATTTGTTGATTTACTCAAAGCAGGAAAGGGTTACAAAGTCATCTTGGAGAGTTTAGATATTCATTAATCCACATTTAGAGAAATTGTCTGTAAATGGAAACAATTCAGTACTGTGGCTCCCTGGAAGTGGGCGCCCAGCGAGGACCCAAAGACACAAAATACACTCCAAAGACTGGACCTGATTAACATCTCTGTTCATGAGTCTATCGTACACCAAACATTGAGTAGTCATGGTGTCCAAATAACCATCTCTTGGTCTGAGGTGTTGCTAGGCTCCATAGAGGTCTCACAGCCCATCACCGGTCCAGAAGAGCTTGCATCTACAGTTTCCAGTCCAGAGAAGTCTACATCTCCAGTTCCCAGTCCAAAGGAGCCCATACCTCCAGTACCCAGTCCAGAGGAGCCCACATGTCCAGTTCCCAGTCCAGAGGAGTCCACATCTCCAGTTCCGAGTCCAGGGGAGCCCACACCTACAGTTCCCAGTCCAGAGGAGCCCACATCTACAGTTCCCAGTCCAGAGGAGCCCACAGCTCCAGTTCCCAGTCCAGAGGAGCCAACATCTCTAGTTCCCAGTCCAGAAGAGTCCACATCTCCAATTCCCAGTCCAGAGAAGTCCACTTCTCCAGTTTCCAGTCCAGAGGAGCCCACATCTACAGTTCCCAGTCCAGAGGAGCCCACATCTCCAATTCCTAGTCCAGAGGAGCCCACATCTACAGTTCTCAGTCCAGAAGAGCCCAGGCCTCCAATTCTTGGTCCACTGTCAGCCACCCCAGCAGCCACATCACAAAAGTCCTCACAATGTGATAAAAACCTGTTTTTTTTACAATGTTGGGACTGAAAAATGTCCCCAAAAAGGAAACTGAATTTTTTGAAGATAAATGATTGCAATCAGAAAACTTAAAATACCAGAAGTTTTGTATTTTTATTTGGTTACTTATGGTTAAAATTGGGGGGCGGCATGGTGGTGCAGTGGTTAGCACTGTTGCCTCACACCTCTGGGACCCGGGTTCTGGTCTCCGCCTGNNNCAGATCTAAAGAATTATAATAAAGTTATTGCTATTTTGAAGATATCCTTTTTGTTTTTATAAACCATGCGAAATGGAACTCAAAGTCTAAGCTATTCAATAGCGCCATCTACCTGAGTAACCCATATTCACTAGATCTACAATATATACAACTAAAACTGGTCGTTCATAGATGATTACATTGATTCCCAATAGGCCTGGGTCTAGCAGAAATTAAATGCAGTATCAGACTATTTTTTTCTTTATTCCCCATCTGAAAGAGATTGAAGTTTTGCATGGCATGGAGATCCTGGGAAGATAACAAAATGTTTCTGCTTAAGGTGAAGGCAGGTTTCCTGTGATGTCACAGGGGGGTGGGCGAAGGCCTGGCCAGCACCTATTATTACCTATCTCTGAAGACGAGGTTAGGATTAGGCAGTGAGTGTTGCTCACAGAAGATATAATCCCTGAATTTCATTCCTAGATTGCATGCTCCTTTTCATTTACCTCTAAGAATTTCAACTAATGATCATGTAAGTATTTGCATGTTTTTTAAAATAAAAGCATTTTTTTCTGAATGTAATGTAGAAATTTGTTTCAGTTTATTTAGTCATCCTCTGTTTTATTTATAGATTAATTGTATTTTTACCCTGCACTGGATAAGCGACATCTACATTACCTTGTACTGGATAAGCAGAATCTGTGTCTGCACGATTGTATCCAATTATTTCTTTGAATTAATATTATGTTTGTTGAAGAGGAATTCTAAATCTGTAGCTGCCATAAATATCATTTAAGTAAAAATATTTGTCTGGTTGGGCTATGACGGGGACTGTGTATTGCCTTCAGCAGTATTTCTCAATGCGGTCCTTAGGGACGCCTAGACGGTCCACGTTTTTGTTCCCTCCCTGCTCCCTGCCAGACAGCCCACATTCTGCTCCCTCCCAGCTCCTGAAAAAAGATAAAAAAAACTTGGACTGTCTAGGGGTCCACGAGGACCAGTTTGGGAAACACTGGCCTACAGATCTTTGAAAAAAATGGGCTTCCCTATAATAGAGGTCTCTGCAGTATCCACTCTAGTTCCTATAGCTTAACCGACTGAACCTATATAGCTTGTGTTGGTTCAAATTTACTGAAACATTTAAGTTACGAAAATTTGATTATCACGGATACATTTTCACATACAATTATGTATACAATGAAGTCTTTTGTAATGTAAGTACAAAAAAAACATATATTTGTATATATTATATGTACAAACGCTCCTCTACTTACAAATGAGATATGTTCCTAACGGCCACTTGTAACTTGAAATGTTCGTAATTCGTTATTCAACATCATTTTAAGGGTATACGCAAGTGCAAAGAACTAGGATGCTGGGAGTACGCACGCTACGCTGCTGCGCGGTGGGAGTAGCGGACAGAAGTTGTATTAGGTGAAACTGGGGAGCAGAAAGAAAAAATTGATGTTGCGGACAGGAAACGGGAACCCAAGGAACACAATTTGGACTTACAGTCAGTCCTCTTTGTTCGTTCGTTTCATGTCTGAAAGTTCGTAAATCGAAAGTTTGTAAGTGCTAAGTAGAGGAGTGTCTGTACATACATATAAAATAAATATTTTGTTTCATTATCTCAACAGTAAATGATTATTAAAGGATTGCTTTCTTGACATTTTTGATGTTATTATGCAGCAATGGCAGAATTGGGTTCAAGTGAGGAGTTGAGGAAGATCTCTGCACTGAGGAGGAAAGAGAAGGAAATAAAGGAAAACCTGAGTCAGAAACTTGAGGAGCTGAAGGGCATCTGCTTGAGAGAAGCAGTAAGAACTTTCTAAGCACCAGGCTGATCAATGAATTTAGGGGAAATGGGTGATCCAAGGCTGAAGAAGGTATTAGAATGTAGCCATTTCCTGTTTGCTTTCCAGGAGCTGACTGGGAGGCTGCCAGAGGAGTTCCCCTTATCTGCAGGTGAAACGGCCCCTAAGATCCGCCACAGGGTGGGGGCCACGTTCAAGCTCAATGACATTCCCCTGAATGGGGTATGTATAAAAATTCATATCTAGGTTTTTTCCCCTGCTTCTTGTGATTTATTTTTAACATTGGCTTCCTTCTGCAGCATGAATTGGGACAACGAGAATTACAGATTGTGTTGATGCGCGTTGTGACTGTGCATCGTGAGCAAAAAATGTGGCAGCTCGCGTCAACCATTCATGCTTTACTTACCACTGCATTTGTGCCATTACGTCATCATGAAACATGCCAAACAAGTCCGGGCTCTTAAACAAACAGTGGGTCATTAATGTACAAGGAACAGTGTATGTGTAATAACATAATGGCAGCAACGATAGTAAAGAAACAATAAAGTCTAAATAACCGAACAGAGCCAGCTAACTTCAGATACCCTGCAGGACCCTTACTTGAGGAGCTTGGAGATGGGCTATGCTGTACAGAAGAAGATTGTGGAGGCATCCAACAGTCTGGCAGCTGAGACTAAACAGCACAAGTCAGTGAAGAAGGCAAGAAGGAGAAACTGCCTGAAAGCAATGCGGAAACTTAGTGACATAAAGGAAGAAATGGACCACTACAGTGCTCAAATGAAAAAGACATCAACACACACTAGTTGCCCAATCACCGACGGTAAATAAAAGCCTGAATCATAAATTATCAGTCTTTAGGATATTAATTTTGTTCCCTTTTCAAAATGTATGTTACATGTCGTGTGTACAACCTTGTATTATTTTACAAGCCACTGTTTCTGTTCTTTTCACATGAAAATCAATCTCTGTTTTGTTGCATCTCATATGTGTACAGAGACCACTGTTTATTTTTAGTACTAGCTGACCTCAAATGAAGTTAATCCCTCTGGTAATGACTGGTTGCCTGAGAAAGATAATAAACACTTTACGAGTGAGTAATGACCGGTGTAGCAATAGCATATCTGCCCTCCAATCTTCTATTTCAATAGTGGAACTTATTCTGAAATCAGCTAAGTCTAGCTAGTCTCCCTCACTGTCAGTGTGGAATATCTGTGTGATGTGCTTGACAGTATGATATTCTTTTGGGCATAGGCACTCATCGTGAGGGTAGCTTGGCGCAGTGCTCATCCCAGCATCTGACACAGTCTTCATCTAGTGACCTGCAAAGCGATGTGGCCTCTGGCAGGTACAGTATTATCACTGATATCGTGGATGCTGGTAGTTAGAACCCACGTGATAAAAAAAAAAAATGACACTGTACCTTTAAAATTCCCTTTGAATGTGCTGCAGATGGAGGTGCGGTGACACTGCGGAGGGTCCAAACGCAAACCCTGGAAGAATCTTACTGACCCACAGTAGCCCTTTCAAAGATCCAACCAGATACCCCAGAGTCACTACCCAGCATGCCCACTGCAGCACCAGGCTAAGGTACAATATTGCAGTGTATATGCTACTGACTTTTGGTGGCTGGTGTTAAGAAAAAAGTATAAATTGCATTGTTATATTTCTGCACTGAGAAAAATAAATGATTATAATATGGCTAATAAATGTCAATTTTACAGATTTGAGAGCGATGATCAGCTATTTGTGCAGTTTGATGAACATTCAAAGGCAAAGTCTAATATCACACCCGTCTTAACCACCCTGGCTCATACCGGCACTGGCCCCGATGTTCTGGACCACAGTTTGTACAATAAAGACGTCAGTTGTCCAGCAAACAGTCCCAATTGTCCTCTGGACTCTCGCATCTGGAGGCAGCCATATCATAAAAGCGGAAGCATCCCTGCCAGCTGTAGCAATATGCCCAATCTGGTGTGTGACGTCTGCTGCCCTGAGTACCAGGTCCCGCCTTGGAGATCTTCCGCTGCACATCGCTTTGCTGGGTTCTCCTGCAGGATTCACCCCAGCTCTGATTATAGAACGTGTCGGTCCGCCCATCATCAGGAGGGCGGCCATGTTATTAGGCCTGCATGCAGAAATGGCCACAGTGAATATGAAGAAACAGAGTGCTTCCCCCAGACCTCCTATACCACAGTCCCTAGGCAGGTATCCAAGAGCATGCAACGGGCCCGTGTGGCAGAACACCTCCAAGACTGGTATCAGCGTAGTGTGTCACAGTGGAACTTGGCCTGCAGTCTGCAGGGTAGGTGTACCTATGAGAGGAGCCCTATGAAGAACCTGGGCTACCAGACCATATCATCCCATCTGAGATACTCAATGAAGGCTCCTTCCAAAAGCTCAGGTGAGATTCTTATATCCATGAAAGGCACATTCATGTAACATGTAAATGATATTACACAAATCTAAATCTTCCTATAGTTTCTGTTTTGTACTATAATTGCTGTGTTAGACTCTCACCATGTTGAGATACTGCATCATCTTTTGACATCTCTTGTTGTGAAGGTGTGAAGCAGCTGCCTGATTCCTGAAAATTGTGATGCCTTGGCACGATGTGTTACTTTGGAAAATGGCGAGAAACTCATATCCTGTTACAAGTGGTCTGTGTCACCTGCAGTGTGCCATTTGTGAGCGGCCTGCTGTGCCTTCACCTGAACGACTGCTTTGAGAAGTATTTCTTCTTGGAAATGGACCCCAGAACAAAGCTGTTTGATTCAGTCCTTCCGGGCAACAGTCCAGCAGACCCTCTCTTTAAGATGTTAAAAGTTACATGAATTTCGTAGTTGAGCACTTTTGGATGGATGAAAATTCTGTACGGCTGTGCCTGTACAGAACTGCAACTGAGAATGTTTTTGTTTTATATGGTTAGTTGAGGCATGTGTTTATTTTTGGTTTATTTGGCCTGTAAGGCAAAAACAGTGCAGTCTTGTTATAGATTTCTATCATCTAAATAATAGCATACTTTTGGTCCATTTCTGGTTTTGATATATCAAAATGAATAACAGAAATACATAAAGCTTCACTATACCTTAAACTTGTAGCAGATTAAAATATTTATGTCTCCTCTTGATTTGAATGTTACACACTTCTGATCATACATCCACTTGAACGAAGTGAACCAGTTGGTGAAGGACTCATGACTAGCGGAGAGATGTCTGGAAATCAAGTGGAACACCTTTAGCAGGTGCTGTCTAACCACAGTCTGACCTTGTAGTGTGATCATTCTGTCTACTGTCTGTATGTGCTCTCGCCAACCATCTTGTGTTCTGAGGGTAATCTGAGGTGCCACAGAAACAAAAGAGCTACTGTGCACCGTGCTGAGACTTGTAAATCCTGCAGATGACTGAATTGTGCTTAATGAATTTTAGAATTGCCTTTAGTGTTTTAGACAAGGCTTCTTTTACTAAGAATTCAGACTGTTAGACGGATGATGAAATGAGTCACATACTGTCCTGTCCTGAATACCGAGGCTATGGGTAGAGTGACTAAAGCGTCTCCTGATGGTAAATGGAAAAAAAAAAACAAAAGAAAAGCATCTGGTTAGACCAAACTTGTAGAAGCACGACTACGCCAAAGGGCATTGTTTGGCTTGGTGGAAACAGGAATCCGGAGACAAAGCCATTTACACTTTACATGCATGGGTGGTTCCCTTACACTTTCTCACAGATTTCACATTTAATGTTACCTTCAACCCACTTGACCAGATGTTTCCATATGGAAGCAACAGATGTCGCCTCTTTCACAAATCAGACAATAGAACGTCACTGTATTCGGTGCCGTTCGTTTTACTGGAGCTACAAGTCACGACTGTATTGTTATGTCACTGCTACCAGCAGGGGAGGAACTGGTAGGCGGGGCAGCTGCCCTAGTGCCCGGGCCCCCACCAGCGACATCGAACCCCTCCCCCCCGACTAAAAAGGTCTCATATATATGCAAAAACATCTGTGCAGATAAAGGCACTGATGTCATGCAGAATGTGTGAGTTCCTGCATGCTACTTTTATATGTCTCATTTTTATGTATACAATCTCTCTCTCTCTCTCTCTCTCTCTCTCACACACACACACACACGCACGCACACACACACGTACGCACACACACACACACACACACAAATTTGGTGCAATATTTAAAGCAATTTTGAACTGTAATAGTTTGTAATGTTTTGTAGTCAAACTATGTTGTCGAGGCAAGTATTTAATAAAAAAAGCATGTTTGTGGAATCTGCTAACTACTGCAGTGCATGATGGGTATGATATTTAGAGGTTACTGCTGTAACTGACATAGGTAGGATGTATGTGTGAATTTGGAAGGGAGGAGGGGTCCATTTTTGCCCCAGGGCCCAGTATATAATTGTTTTGCCACTGCCCACTGGATGGAATCCTCGCTTTCATAAAGAACAATTTGCATTTTTATTAAGAGTATACTCATTTGTGAAATGGAAGACTGAATGTTTTAAATTGTTTATGCATTGGTACATGTGTATTAGGAGGAAAAAAGCTTTGTCATTGACATACATGTGGAATGCTTCCTGTTCAACAAGAGATGCCAATAAACGCTAAACAGTGGGCAAACTGGAGCTGCTTATTTTTTCAGGGAAGGAGGTTCTTCAGTATGACAGAGTGAATTGTAATTTAACTGAATAGATTTTACATAACATACCTTTATTCAGAACTGACATTTTTGACCATGATTTACTGCAAGCATCGCACACTGATTGTATTCTAAATTTGATTTCACTTTAGGGGTGATCATGTACCTTTTTCTATTATGTAAATGTAGGGGAACTGGTTCCTGGACCCTGTGGATACCAAAATCTTCAGATGCTCACCTCCCTTATATAAAATGATGTAGTATTTGCTTACGGTCTGTTTAAATAATTTCTAAATCATTAATAATACCAAATACAATGTTAATGCTATATAACAGGCTTATTCAAATCACGGTCCTCGAGGTCTGAGCGCTGCAGGTTTTCCAGCCCTCCTTTACCTGTCAGTCAGGTATGAAGCCTCTGACCAATCAGAATCAGTAATTATTTAACTAACTACCTGGGCAAACTGAAATCAAGGCCTAGATTTGGAATTGAGGTCCAGATTTGAAGAACCCTGCTATATAAATACCTGTAATACCTGTAAAGAAATAAGTAGTCTGTTCATATTCAATACAGACACAACCATTGAGGTATGCATAGAAAATGTAATTATAAATAGAGAAAATACAAATTAATTCTCTCTCTGTCTCTCTGTCACACACACAACTCACACACCTCTCTCTCCCTCTCACGCACACACACACTCACCAACACCCATTCACGAGGATCCAGCGTGGAGCTTAGTGATGGGGGAATTCAAGTTTTACTTTTTGGAACTTTCTGTTTTTTATTCGGAATATTTTTGATCCGCAGTTGCATGAATCCACAGATATGGAGGGCCGCCTAGTAACTGTGTGTGTCTTAAGTTTTCCACTGTGAGTAAATGAACTGTGTATTGTCAGACTAGGCTTTTCACAAGTTTGGTCTGCAGTGCTCTTGTAACATGCATGAAAGTTTATCTTATTTTTTAGAGAAACTGGCCTGGGTAGACCTATTAAACAACGAATGGTCAAATGCCTGGAAAAGTGAGCATGCTCAGAATGTGTGTGAAACTTACATAGTGTCCTATCTGATATGGCCAACCAAAAGAGGTACTGTGTGCAAGAGGTATACCATGGGAAAATGTTGGCAAATACTAAGTTATTTGGGTCTTTTTTCTTAAATTTGAGTAAAAGAGCAATATCAGTCGGAAGACAATGGAGGTGAGGAACCAAAGCCTCCTGAGCAAGGATTAAAAAAAACTGTGGGGGTCCAAGGTCAACTGGCTGCCCAACCCCCCAGGGCATGCTAACATTATAGGATGCAAGGAAAATGAGACTGCTTTAATGTGACCATGTGACCATGGCCAGAATCCATCAATGAGCAAGTTATCCAAGCAGGGCAGTGTAAGCTGGCAGCTCGTATTCCTGTCACACTTTTCTTATTGCAATTGATTTTCGGAAAACTGAATTTCCCCTTGTGTTGACCGAAAAAAAATGGTCCCCACAATGTTAAAATAATAGGTTTTGGGCCACACAATATAAAGTATATTTGACACACACACACAGATACACACAATTCCTTTTGACTACCATCAGTCAGCTAGATTTTCTCTTGTGATTCCTGATACCCCCGACTGACATATGGTATCTCGACGACTCACAGCGGCGTTAGCACACTGACCATTTGACCTTCAAGCTTCGACTGCAACCAACTCGTCATGCTTTTTAATGAAATACATACATTGAGAATAATTTCTTTTCATCTTGCCTTCTTTTTCCATTATTTTGCAAAGCAAACACTTTCAGTTGCTATGAATCCGTTTCTAACCCTATCACCCACCGACTGATTGTTCTCAGCCTACTCTGAAAACAGTGTAGATTAAGTTATTTGATTTTTCCCATCCCGCAGTTTAACAGCCACTGTTTTGAAGTTCTCTCTGAAGGATATCCTTACTCATGTCATGGAACTTTGGACAGGTGGTTCCATATGTTCTGGACTGTGAATATGCCACCTGTTTATGCCAGTCAAGTCTCTCTCTCTCTCTCTCTCTCTCTTTCTCAAGTTAGTGGCCATACAGAAATATCAGGGGCACTTAACCAGCTGACGCAAGCTGCTGAATAAAGAATATGTTAGCATCTTTCCTTCTTGCACCATAAATACCTTCCCCTCCAGTGAATGTGGCTTAATTTTAGGACTGCATGTGGAGTAGACTAGCTATTCTCCTGAGCGGAGTGGAAGCCTGCGCTCTCCTGGCTTGAACACTCTGACCAAAAGTGGGTTGGTTTTATTATTGTTGCTTTAATTTTATTATTGTTTGATCGAGTTAGAAGTTGGTGGGAAAATGTCTAACCACAGCGACCAGGAATCCTACACAGATGATATCGACGAGGATGAGATCTTAGCCAACCTCTCTCCGGAGGAGCTAAAGCAGCTCCAGAATGAGATGGACGTTATTGCACCGGACGAGATGGTACCAGTAGGGCAGCGACAAAAAGACCAGACTGACAAGCCTCCAACGGGGTCTTTTGACCACAGGTCTCTGGTGGACTACCTCTACTGGGAGAAGGAGTCAAAGCGCATGCTGGAAGAGGAGCGAGTCCCTGCCACTCTGCTTCCCAGTGAGGTGAGAGCCCTCTCCTAGCCTTTCAATTATCATTTCACAAACTTGTTTATTATGCATGATCAGAATCTACAGGCCTGAGATGTATCCCCATTAATTGCACTAAAATATTCAAGTATTTTGCTTCCAATGACATTAATCATTGAAACCATAATACTGCTTTTCTTTTCATTTTGTTCACAAAAATTTCCCGTTGACAAAGATTTAATCATGTACGAACAATATGGCTTCATGATATTGTGATTCAAATTTGCAATCTCAGTATCTGTATTTCTCTGTGTACATTTACTCAAGCTTAAAAATGTGTTTCTGTGTTAGAAAACTATACCAGAATGCACTGAGGATGATGACCAGAAGGAATATGATGAGGATGAAGAATATGTGTGTGGAACAGCAGAAGAGAAAACTGAAGAACTAGAGAAATGGCAAGATGAGGTAACAAAACGGGATGACAGCAATTCCCCAGAAATTCTACCGAAGAACAAAGAAAACCCGTCTTCTGACATAGACATCCTACTCCCACCATCAGAGTTTGCAGATGTACAGGAAAATGAGGATGAGATCTCAGAACCAAAGGGGAGTGATCCAGAACAATCCAGTGACCCCCAGCCGTGTCTCCTCCAAACAGACCGAATATCTATGGCTACTGATACAGCCGCAGAAGAACCAAACCCAGAGGAACCTAAAGTAAAGGAAGAGCAGAAAATATCCAAACTAAATATTCCAAATAAACTTGCTCTGGGAGGCAACTTCATCAAGCTGACAGCAAGGCCTTCTGGAAATGAAACTAACCTGGAAAGCACCCTGGACAAAATCCGCAACAATGTTCCTGACATCAAAGAAGTTAACCTGAACAACATTGAAAACATTCCCAAAGACATGCTCGGGGACTACGTAAATGCCCTGAAGAAAAACAAACATGTGACGACCTTCAGTATTGCCAACACTGGGGCTGATGAAAGCATTGCCTACCTGTTGGCTAATATGCTGCGGGAAAATCGAAGCATTACCACACTGAACATCGAGTCCAACTTCATCTCGGGTAAGGGCATCATTGCTATCATGCGTTGCCTACAGTTCAATGAGACACTGACCGAGCTACGTTTCCACAACCAGCGCCACATGCTGGGCCACCATGCTGAGATGGAGGTGTCCCGCTTGTTGAAGGCTAACCACACCCTGCTGAAGTTGGGGTACCACTTTGAGCTGCCAGGGCCTCGCATGGTAGTGACAAACCTGCTGACGAGGAACCTTGATCGCCAGCGGCAGAAAAGGCATGAGGAGCAGAGACTGCAACAGGCGAAGGAGCATAAGCAGCTCATGGAGATGTACGAGAACTCCTTCAATCTGCCACCGGGCCTGCTGGAGATGCTGGGAGGCTATTTACCCCCTATGGAACTTGGACCCTTACCTCCGCAGGAGGAAACCCAAAAGCAGCCTGTGGTGGCTGCCCCACAGGGTGAATGCCGACAGGAGCCTCACCAGCCTCCAAGTCCCAATTCCAGCAATCCTCTGAAGGACGTGCACCTTAAAAAAATCCCCAAACGACGAGACCCCCTGCTAGAACTCAACCTCAGAGAAGACAGGAGGGATGAACGACCAAATGTGCAGCTCCGGAGGGCACCGCGACGCAGGGACGCGAGTGATCAAGCAGATGGGGATGAGAGAGCCAACCTTAAAGACGTGATAAAGACACTGAAACCTGTCCCGCGCCGACGGCAGCCTCCCAAGGTCGACCTGACCCCCCGCGATCAACTCCTGAGTGAAATACGGCAGAGCAACGTGGCCTATCTCAAATCGGTGAGTGCTACCGATGGTAATAACATTAGCACTGTATTGGCAAAAGAGCAATTGGTAATTCGAATGGTGAAGAAATGAATTCAAACTGTATTATGCATCAAATGTACATGTGCGTCATCTTAATTTTATTAAAATTAGCAAGGTTAAGGTTTATTTTCAGGAAAACTGAAAATTTGACAGCAGTTGCTGTTTAGAGTCTAGCGGTCTTAACACCCAGGTGACACTGGAGTCTATTTTCAGTACTTTCTATGTCAGTCGCTAGAGAAAATTATGTATTTGGAAGTGACTACTGCTGTCACTTTAATTTTTGACCTTCTGGTGGTGAAAATTTTTTTTTTTTTTATTCTATAGGTGCCCCTCCCCAAAGTACTTGAATCAAGTGAAACCAGCCTTTTCTGATGGACGTATGCACAGGACAAACAGCTGCTGTGGAGCCTCTGTGCGCATGAACGCTACAGTCACCTCTGGGAAAACTTGCAGGTTGCTGAGCCCATGAAAGCCATTCAAGCGTCTATGGCTGGCAGATCACACACTGAAAGTTTTAAATTGCAGGACAAAACCCAGAGACAAAAAAAAAAAAAAACTTCCATGCCACCCTGTGTGCGCATGTTATCCCCATGCTTGCGCAGGGTTTGTCCTGTAGTCCTAAATAGGAAGTTCGGCATCTTTAGGTTGCCCGTAATGTGTGAGAGTGTGCTCTGCGATGAAGGGGGGAGGGTTTCCTGCCTTTTGGCCTGCGAAAGACTCTAAGGATACAGGGGTCTGGAAGATGAATGTAAGAAATGCTTTGTTAAATTATATATTAGAATGACTCCATCAATGTCTCTTTAAAGCTGTAATTTAAAAGGTCATTTACATTTCCTAAGGAAAGAAATGCAAGATTTTATCTAAAAGGTAATCAAGGAACATCTGTGACTTCATCTATGTGAATGGTATTCAACTTATGTTTAGCAAATAAGAATGAGGTTTATCCAGAATATTTGCTTAACCAGGACATTCTAAGGAATAGAAAAAAGCAATATTAAGATATACAAAGGAATACCATATAAAGAAAATATAAAGTATATAAATAAGCACCAACACACAAGTACAGTCAGTTTCAACTTCCCCTCCTTCCAGGTTTACTATTAAATTCTACCGTTTTTTTTATTTACTTGAAGTACATATAAACCTAATTTAAAAAAAAAAAAGACTGCAAGTAAATTCCTCAGCATGCAATTGTGGTGCTAAACTCAGGCAACATGCTATGCATTGCTATTCATGGAAGCCTTCAAAAGTGCAAGGGACTGCATCACCACAGCTCAGTGCTCTACAAAGGGATTCAGTTACATAACCTTACCGGCGTTTGAGCAGTTAGCCCTCTTCCACACAAAAAAATACAGATGCATATAATTCTTTGCATACTTTACATGATTTTGTGTGCTCAAAGAAAAGACAAGACAACAACCATCTGCAATACAAAGTCTGATACAACAAGCAAAACAACCAGATTGCCACACACGCTCCATGTATAAACTGCTCAGGCAGTTGTTCATTAATTCTCAAATTGCATAGCCACAGGCTAGTTGCAGCTTTTCCTTTGGATTTGAAGACAATGGAGAAACTTATTGCTAATTTCTAACAAATACATTAAAAATTCATCATTAACATAAGAAAAGGCAAGAAGTTGACTGATGAATAATAGGTGCTGAAGGTCAAAACAAAAAAAATAAAAAGCAAAATAAAGAAATGTAACCTCAATTTGTGCCCAGATTTAGTTAACGGACAAGGTGGGTCTAATTGAATCAACATGACAGTGCGAGGGTGCAGTAAACAGCCATGGCTGGCAAATTACCAGCCATGTATACTGAGCCACAAAGCACCGTGTCTGTGCCAACTATTCCAAGCCCATCCCAAGTCATACATTTTACCATGCCAGCATGTTACACTGGGAAAAACTGATAAAAAGAAAAGAAATAACCACAAAATTCCAGTGCCACCCAATAGCTTAAAGAAGCAAACATATACCCAACTACTACGAGGAGTGCAGCCCCAGGCCTTCAGAATATGTGCGAAACAAACTTCCATCAGGTTTAAAACTAAAGGACACCGACTTCTGCCTGTTTTAAATTCAATTAAATTCCTTCCATTGCAATATGTAACTTTCTTGACCATACCTGCATAATGATCATGACTTTTTATGCAAATACATAGAAGATTAATATATTTTGGTTTTGTGGGGTTTACATTTAATTCCGAAAACGGTCCGCCAGGTTAGCTTTTTGTAAAACGCAGCAGAGATGCAGTGAGTGAGCGAGGGTCGACTTCCTGGTACAACCCATCGGCGTCAGCGTCCACATCACCGGTTCAGCTTGGTCTCCAGGTAGTCCTGGATTTTGTTGATCCTCTCTTCTTGCTGGTCCAGAGCATCCAGGATGATTCCCATGGGGGTCTTCTTCAGGCCCACTCCCTCTATTCTGTTCTCCAGCTTGTTCTTCATGTTCCTCAGGCGCAGTGATGCATGGGCTAGGATTACTGTGTGAAAGGGCAGGGAAAGCCAGCTTAGTCAGAGACACCCCCCCATAAAACATCGATACAATAAAATACCAAGACTCTCAAGAATTTATCCAAAATTAACTACGTTTCTCACAAAATCATGCAGAAGTACACTATGAATGTATGTATGTATACACACGCATACATATTGTATGACTTTATTTTCTAAATAACAGGAAGTCCATCCATAGATTTCAAACAGATCTAATCAGTTTCATCACCGCAGTATGTAATTATGTTTATTATCCACAATGCAAGATAGATAGCAACTGTCTCTAAGCTGAAAGGTGTCAAAGCTGAAGTATGTGCTTTCTGCTATCCCCCCTGATCAAGCCGGGAATTTTTTCCTTCTGGGCACCCTGTGTTTACAAGGTCTTTCTCCCTGGCAACTGCCTCACATGATCTGAGTGCCGCAGAGAAGGGCTTTGGGGTGCCGCCTGCTTCACACCACCTGTCACTCACCCTAAGCTTAATCCTTCATTCCAGCTCTGCCCCCCCCCCCATGCCATGTCGGCCTTTAGATGGCACTTTGAGTCTCGGGGCGGCCAAACTCCGTCAACGCTTTACGAAACACCCTTTAAAAGCAGGAGATGCTGCCACTAGCGAAGCTTATAGTGTGACTGTTGACGGAGGAACACACTTAGCAGTGGGAAGGAGATGCCAAAGATGAAGACCATGACTCCCTCACACAGAGACAGGAGCATGTAGCTGGCTCCCAGCACCGCCATGACAAACAGCATGGGATTTCTCTTCTTGAAGTTCTTCACGACAGACTTGTTTTCCGCTGCCCACACTGAGCCCACGAACACCAGGGAGACCACTGCCCCACCCAGCACCATGCCGATGGGGTTCAAAAACCTGCAGGGTGATAACAGATTAAGGCCCAGCTTATTCATATTCTCCATTTTATCACCACCTAGTGGCGAAAAATGTTTAAACACCTCCTTCTAAAAATAATTTTAATTGCGGTTTAAATTTTAACATTACTAATGCAAGCCCATCCAGGGTATACCCCAGCCTTGTGGTTTGTACTGCCAGGGAATGGCTCCAGTAGGCGCAAGCTGATTGGGTGGGTTACTGATGTGTAAAATGAGACTAAAAAGTACATGTTACTTCATGCATAAAAGCCAGAAGAAGTACAGCTCTCTTAGGTCAACTGTTCAACAGTATTTATTGTACATTATGCACATAAAACTATGAATATTCTAGGATATTTAAACTTTTGATCCCAATTTCATTATTTGCATATTACTAACTACATGGCCGTAGATCACAATTAACTGGAAATGTTTCTATGTGACATCGCCCCCGAAGGCACACCTGCTCTTTTCCTGCCGAAGGGAACAACACAGTGTTGAAACATCAGCAGTGAGTCACGAGAGCAACATGCTGGGCTGGCGCTACTGGGCTATACTTAGGGAAGAACATTCAAAATTTCCAGACTGGGATGAAATGAGGGGGACTGAGAACGCCACCCCTCCAACAGCAGAGAGAATCACACTGGATGACTCACACAAAACATATTCTCCAAGTTTGCCAAGTTGAAACCACTGAGGACTCACATTTCCATTACGGTTTCCCTCAATCTTTTACATATGAACACCTGATTTCAATTATACGCTGTTCATGGTAAAGAAGTGATATATACGAAACCTGTATCAAACAAGGAAGCTAAATATTAATGGTCTATGTAAAATGGCAATAGAAGCGACCCAAATCCTGTTTATTTGGTAATCAACAAAAACACATTCCTGTGTCCAGTTGTTAGCTGCAGAACCTGAAGAAATTAGTGAAGCTTTGGATGCTGGAGAATTGTTGATTTAGGATAACTGAAAAATGTTCGGACCTCAAAATCTCATAATATTTCAAAGGCTGACAAGATGCTAATAACAAAACATTTCCCATAGTTACACCTTCATACATGAAATTAAATAACAGCTGCATTAAGAAGAGGGGCTCTGGGGGCAGGATGCTAGGCATTCCCTTAAAGCGAGTAATGTTGCACTGACCCAGCCTAGTTAGACTGAACTGGTACAGAAACGATCTCTCTGGAGGACCCAAGCCTATTTCTGTGGCCTTGTGGCCCAGATCCCACACCAATTAAACAGTTTCTGTAGGGCACTGGTGCTCAGGATTACCTGCACACTCTCCCAATGTATGAATGTATGGAAATGAGGACAAAAATAAATTACTTACACTGGGGGAAAGTGGAGTTCAATGCCGCTAAAGATGCAATACACCCCCCCCCACACACACACACACACACACACACACACACACACAACCAGTGCATGGTTCCGCATAGTTTAGCTAATCATTACTGAAGATAACCATTAACAAATAGTCCTTAGGTGACACCATTTTATTTGTTGTCCTTGAGTTTTTACTAGTTTCCTACTTTATCCTAGTAGTACTGATTGACAGTTCCCCCACCCCCAATTAAAGCGTCTGTGCTGTTCAGTCTGATGATCTGGAAAACAAGCACTGATGAGGTTAGCACCTCTGCACTCAAGTCAGCGACTTGGATAAGCTGAATCCAGCACGACAGACTCATTCCCAATATAGCTCCAGTAACTCACCGAAATATGCAGAAGTGAACTGCATTACAACAGTACTGGGAAATGACTAAATTTATCCTTAAGAAATATGTAATCCAACGTCATGTAAATCATACTAGTTTATGTTTTGATGCATTTTCACCACGTACCACAATGCCACATACGTTTTTAAATAAAGCTGAACTGATATATACGTTCTAAACAGGCATTATATTTATATGAATAGACCAAATATTCCAAAATAAGAAAACTAAAAAGACCGTCCCGCAGACGTTATCCAATGGAGTCGCAGTGAGGCTGCACTTCCCGGAAGATTTTCATTGGCAGATCTAAATTATATTTCTACACTGGAAAAACGTTCATTGCACTGGAAACAAAAAGTAATCGGTTAATTTAATCAACACTAAAGGCGCGACACCGTACATAAAACTAATGCGCCAAGATGAAGATACAACCTTTCTTAACCAGTCGATAAAGCTGTAGTGACAACAGCAGGTTAGTTCCGGGTACATCATGGAGTACGATGCAAAGGACGCCTAAATCCTGTCATGCAGAGATGGGAGATAGTGTTCGTGCATAAATATTCGTAAAATCACTATTATGACACAGATGACAGTCAAAAACTAGCTTACCCCACAATCAGGAAAAACACAATTGCCACCAGGAAATAATTTGTCTGGTAGTATAAAAGGTTGTTGATCACTCTGTTGTTCCACTTGGCTAAATCGGCGAAGTCAGGTTTGGCGAATCGATCAGGACCGGGAAAGAAATCATCCCAAGGTCTAAATGGTGCAAGCTCCACTTTAGCCATCTTTCCCAGTAAGTGACGTTAACCGTGCTGCTGAAGCACCAGCTATGGCGACCCACAAGTCAGACTGAGATCGCGGACTGCTCCAGATTCTCGCGATAACACGTCAAAGCAATGACGTAATCTCCCTGTAGGCATAATAGTGACTTTTTCTGCTTTCTCCTGAGTTAAGTATTTGGGTTACGATTTTCATGAGGAATTATTCTCCACTACATCAAATCATTAGAATCATAATATCCGGAGGATAAAACGGTGCTTTTTATCCTCGCATGGAAATAATAATATTATAGCAGCTCAAATTGATAACAGAAACATATACCAACACAGAATAAAAACGTAAAAGTAAGTAAATGTGGATGTGAATAAATGTATAAATGAATAAATAAATGAATAAAGTATGAATAAATGTAGATTAAAAATAAATCAAAACTAAATGTGTTAAAAAAGTAAAATAGATATTAATTTTAAAAACCTTAAAAGTTTACACTGTGGTAAATTTCGTCTATAGACATACCGTAACGACTGGCAGGATCAGCCCAAGGCATTTATATGCCCTGATGATAAATGAAAGACTTGTGAAAACAATGAGTTTTTCACTGAAGGCTGTCCTCAGTCAAAACAATATCATGGCGCGCATAGGTGAAGCTCCTCATGATGGCCGAAGACTTCGTCAATTTTTTTTACCAAGTATCACACTGTCTAACAGGGGCTCAAGGCTGATTCCCAGCATATATAGCTGATCCTGCAAAAACATATAAATACGCATATATGTACTATATGATACCATATGTACCGCAGTGTTTACGTTTTCCATTTTTGTGGACGCACAGGAACTGTCGTCAAACCGCGCGGATCGCAAGGCATCCTGGGATAATATGATTCTGGCGCAATATGGCGGATGGAGAGGAACCGTAAGTGTCGCTGAAACGAGAAGCAATTAGTAGGACAAACGACGCTTTTAGTCTCGTTGTCGCCAACTGAAAGTACAAGCACGTTTGACCCTTCTTTTACTCTCTCTTTGTAGGGAGAAGAAAAGAAGGAGAATAGAGGAGCTGGCTGAGAAGTTAGTGATGAAATGCTAGAAACTCGTAGCAGGTTTGAGGTTACGCAGCGCAGGCAGTTGAGTACGCATTGGTGTGGAAAATTCATAGGTTGCTTCAGCCACCCTTCTCCTAGCTGGTTACCAGCTGGCTACCTGTCAAAACAACGTGTCCGCTTTGTAATCAGATGAGTTTGGAAACTGTCCGAAAACGCTAAGAGATTGGCTACATGTTGTGTTTTTATTCGTCCTGATTTAGCTACTTTTCTGGGGATGACCGTAGGTTTAAAAAAAAAAACTTGTGATGATTCTTCACATTTTAATATATAACAACTCGACTTGCGAGTCTTTTTCTAGAAACCTTAGTTTCCGTTTTAATAATGTAATTTTGAAGTTTCTTTGGTCGAAATATGGAAGTATAAATTGTCTGACGTGGAAGGGATTTCTCGGTGCCTGGATAGTTAGTGTCAAGAGTGATTGCATTTTCTGATGGCTTGATAGTGTTGTATTTCGTTGGTGTATGTATCTGTGCTTCTACGATACTCTTATGAAGTGTTTGTTTTCGAAATTAAACAAGCTTTTGACTTATATTGATTTGGTTCTCGGCACAATTGCAGGTAGATGCGATGTATAGGTGAAAAACGTCAGACTGGCAGATCTTAAGAAATGCGATGCAGGACGTGAGGATTTTGTCTTAGATACCACCAGTATTAATCTCAGGATCTCATGAAATGCTTAAACTGAAAGTGAGGTTTTGAACAGTTTATAACAAGCAGGTATGGAAAATGAATGAATAACATGCATAAACAGAAATTTCTGTTTATTTAGAGTGCTTTAGTTGAATAGCATGGTTTGCCTAGAGCTCAGAAACCTCCTGTCTTGTGTTGTCTGACCTTGGGTGGTTTCTGACTGATATACGTAGCAGAGTACCTGTGTTTTGTGCAGAATGGCAGTGGACAGCGGACATGGTGACAGCACCGGAGACTGGGATGGACGCTGGAACCATGTGAGGAAGTTCTTGGAGAGATCAGGCCCATTCACCCATCCAGACTTTGAGCCAAGCACTGAAGTGAGAACTTTGTCAATGTTCCCTTTTTATATCAAGTAGAACCAAAGGTTTCTCAAATAAAGGTTTCATTGTAAAGCTTAGAAAGGATATCTGTAGAGTTATTTAATGATGTGAGTTTTACAGGTTTAACCAAGACATTTTATCATTAGCAAGCAGTAACTTTGATCAGGCACAGGCGCGCGTGCGCATGTGTGTGTGTGCGCGCGCGCATGCATACACATACAGTACTGTGTAGAAGCCTTAGGGAGTTAAAGGAAATGATGTTCAAATGATCTTCATGTTAGTGTAAAACTAATATTTTGTCAAATTCTGTCAAATTGTATGAGTTTAACGTTTTCAACAGCTCTACTAAAATCACCCCCATATTTGTAGCAACTGTCCAATATG
>JABFEA020000110.1:24597445-24609713 GCA_019775915.2 Cyphomyrus plagiostoma
TTAGACCATTAACCAAGTATATAAAAATTTTGAGAATATTTTGGGGAAAAAAATGCTGCAGTGAAATAGATTTTTTTTTGTGTGTAGAGCAAACTACATTGCGTAAACTTTTTTGGTATATTAAAATTGCTCTGATGTGATGAGTTTTATTCCATTTTGGCCAAATAGGTAGCTGAAACTGAAAAGTAGATAAAATGTTTTTAAATCTTTCAACTTCATGTAACCCACATTAAGCAATCAATGTGTATGACGAGATGTATATTTTTGCTCAATTTTTGGTTAGTTTTGTCATTTATTTTTCCCCATCTCCATAAATCTTGCCCTTGACTACGCCAGTGGCAAAATCAACATTTTAAATAATAAAGTTTTTGTAATTTGTATCTGTCATCAAAAAATGTGAAAAATTTGAGAAACTTGGTACGTTTATGGGGTGTGGTAGTTAGCACTATTGCCCCACACCTCTGGGACCGAGGTTTTAGTCTCCACCATGATTCAATGTGTGCGGAGTTTGCATGGTCCCCTAACCTTATCATTGCATTTTCTGTGGGTACTCCAGTTTTCCCCCTCACTGTCCAAAGAAATGCTCAGGTGAATTGAAATTGCCAAATTGCCTGTAGGTGTACTTCTGAGTGAATGGTGTGTGAGTGTGCCCTGTGATGGGTTGGCGCCCCGTCCTGGGTTGTTCCCTGCCTGGTGCCCAAAGCCTCTGGGGTAGGCTTTGGACCTCCTCGGCCCTGAATAGGAGAAGTGGCACAGAAAGTGGATGGATGGTATGTTGCAAAAATGAGTTTAAGGTTAGGTGTGATTGATCACAGAAAACTGCGATTTACAAATTTTTAAATTGATTCACAGCTCTAATTTTTATATTACATAAATACATAAAATATTTGATTTTTTTGCAGATTAATTTTCCAATGTGCACCATTGCCTCTATGCCCCGACTACCTGAACACTGCATTGAGTATGTTAGGATCCTTCTATGGCCCAAAGAAGAGCCCTTTGGGGGTAAGTTCCAAAGCTTCCCTGCAGTGATTTTGGATTATTACAAGTAATAATTAGATCTCTTTGTCAGAAGGTCTAGGGAAGTTCTAAATACAAAATTAGTCCGGTTATTTTTATGCTTATGAATTCAGTGGGTTTGGATAGTGGAGGAGAATATGGCGACATTTTTTTCGGGATTGGTTACAAATGTATCCATGATACATATTTAAGAGCTATCACCAGAATCATGATACAGCATTTACATTTACTGGCAGTCCCTGGATTATAAAAGAGTTAATTCCCTAAATCTGTCTTTATGTTGAATTTGTAGGTAAGTCTACAAAGTAATAATGCAGCACATGATAATAAGAATTATACTGTAGTAATAAGTCGCTACATACTGTACTGTATGTTGAGCCGATGAACCACTCAGTTTTTTTCATGACCGTTACAAAGTAGTATGTTTGTTTTGATATTACGAATTTGTTACATATAAGATTTAACTCGAATGTTCAATACAATAGTCTTTTGATAAATACGAGATGTCCGTAAGTCAGATGTTCTTAACCTGGGGTCTGTACCTTTATTCAGCAGATACTTTTGTCCCAAGTGACATACAAGTGCAGTAATACAGCATTACAAACATTTGTGCTGTTGAGAAGTTAACTAGCAGCTAAACTGATCTTCTAATGAATGCTCAGTTACAACTGTTGTACTTGTATGGCTATTATTATGACAAGTAAATTAACAAGCAGGGACCTCTCTTGTAATGCCTGCACTTTCGAAGGCTATAAAAGTACTGCAAGAAAGAGACCGATGTGAAACATAGCATTTCAGCCTCCATTTTATCTCAGTGCTCTCTGTATATCTGTTCTTTGTTAATTATGTTAATTTGTTAATGATCTCAGTCGCTCTCAACTTAGTGACTAGATTTTGAACTAAAATTGACTTAATGGATCTTTTTATTTTCAACGGTTAGCTAACTTGGTTTTAGAAAAAAAAAACTGAACAAACCAAGCTTCATGCCATCAGACTACTATAAATATTTTGCACTTGTATCACATGTTAAGCATCAAATGGGTTATAGACAGGTTGGCTGCGCTGTCAGATAAACAGTGTACTGCATGGCTGATGAGGAAGGAGTTTATTCTAAAGAAGGTTCAGCTTTGTGTATGTGGGAATGGTTTGTATCTGTCTGATGTGGAGCAATCTTCTACAATTTGCAACCTTTGCAAAGATACTTGCAACAATTAGCGATGCAGCTGGCTTCTGCTGAGGACATGAAATGTTGGCACCTCAAACATGCAGCGTCTGGCTGTGTATATGGGTCCTCAGCCGCAGCACCTTCCAGACGGTGAAATAACAGAAGCAAACATTTCTTACTGGTGGAAAAAAATCGAAATCTTACTAAATCTTATTTTAAAAATGTATCTAGTATTTGTATTTGTTGTAAACTGAGTTCAGAACTGTGCAGTTATTGATCAAAGTGCTAAGTTCCATTTGTAGACAACTTTTGAAACTGCTAATACTAAAAAAATAAAAATCACTTTTGCTAAAAGGAGTCAGTTTATTTTATATGTACATTTTTTTTTTTTGCATACTTTCATAAGTTCATTTTTATGATGCTATAACCAGTGTTCCTTGTAAGGCTAGACTTGATGGTTAAGTGATTAAATGGTTAATTACTACATACATTCCAAAACAAGCAAAAAAAAAAAAAAAACTTTGCAATCTATATCATGGATTGTGGTTCTAAACCAAAAGTCATGGTATGACATTTTGACTATGTCTATGGTATTAGTGGTATTAATTTAATCAATGATGCTTTTGTGATTAGATGGAGCAGCCCTTGATGGAGATAACCCAGAACATATTCAGTGGGTGTTCCAGAGGGCCCAGGAAAGAGCCTCTGAATTCAGCATCACAGGAGTCACCTACCGACTCACGCAGGGTGCGTGCAGTCCAGGGCACCTTCACTAACAGCCGGCAACTTCATAGACCATATGAAGCCTTACTTTAGAAAACCACACTTCTATTAATGCTCTTACTAGTAATTACTCTTTCATACTAGGCTCCTGTCACTATGAGTTAAGCTATATGCTCTTCAGAGCTATATGTGTATAACCAGGTTGGGGTGCACAGACTCCTCCCCACAGCAGGAACAAAAGTGGCATAGGCAGCTGGGGGACAGCGCGATGAACCTTTAGCATGTCTGCCTTTCCAGCATTAGCACAGTTTCTGCCCTCAAGCCGCTTTCAGCTGGACCCGTTCACTTTGTTCTCAGGTGTGGTGAAGCGGATCATCCCGGCAGTTGCATCTACAAATGCTGTCATTGCTGGTACGTGGAGTATCTGTTACACTTTGTAATAATTATGCAGCAAATCACATCTAGCACTTAGTATCATGTAGATGCCATAGAAAAAAGTCATTTTATTTTTTTCCTTCTCTAATCACCCTACTTTTTCAAATTAATACTATTTGTTCTTTGTCGCTTTCCGTTAGACTAGATGAGAACCCAATATATTTCCACATATCAGATTACACCGTACTTGTACAATATTTCAATATTAGCATTTTTATTACTTTTTATTAATAACATTATAACCCTTCCTACCCCCCAATTTTAGCTGCTTGTGCCATGGAAGTATTTAAAATCGCTTCCAGGTGAGTATGACAAGTTCTTTCATACTCCAAAGCAGACGTTCAGGTGAGATGTTATGTTACTGTAAAATGTATGTTAAATGTACAGCTTAATTATAATTTATCCATTAAATTTCTTGCAGTGCTTACATTCCCTTGAATAACTACCTGGTGTTTAATGACGTTGATGGGCTGTATACCTATACTTTTGAAGCTGAGCGAAAGGTGAGACCTTGCAGTGCTAAAGCTCACTTCCTCTATCTTAATGCCTAGAATTTTTTAAAGATTATTAAATAAAAAAAAAAATCTTTTTATGGCTTCAGGAGAACTGCCCTGCTTGTAGCCAGATCGCTCAGGACCTGCGCTTTCCACCTTCAGCCAAACTCCAGGAGGTCCTTGAGTATCTGATGGAGAACGCCTCCCTGTGAGTGATCTCGCTGAAGACTGAGCTTATTGTACTCCGCATGAGTGGGTCTGAGGGGACATTTTTCTCTGGACTAGGGAATAAATTCCACTGTGTTTTTTGTTTTTTAGACAAATGAAATCTCCCGCCATTACAGCAACACTGGAAGGAAAAAACAAAACGCTCTACTTACAGGTTTGCTATAGTAATAGAAGTATACTAAACAATACTATTCCATGACTAAACAAATCCCTGTTTTATTTTATTATAAATTGTATGTGTTATGTAGAAGTTATTCTTGTAATAAATATATACATTTTCAGACCGTGGCCTCCATCGAACAAAGAACGAGACCAAATCTCAGCAAAACGTTAAAAGGTAACAGTCCTTTAGCCTGTGTTCTCATGTGTCTAAATATGCAGCATGTATTTTGAGTGCTTTGAATTTGCTCTGTGATTATCTTCAGAGCTGGGATTGGTCGACGGACAGGAATTGGCAGTCGCTGATGTCACCACTCCACAGACGGTCCTCTTCAAGCTTCGTTTCACCACATGATGTTTTGGGGTGGCACCCAAAAAGTTCCGCTTAATGCAAGAAGCAGTACTGTAATCAATATTCTCCTCCTACAGAACATAGGGAGGACACAGCAATGAAACTTGAAGACATTTAAATATATTTAAATGCAACTGTGTATATATAATTGATGCTGTGGTAAGTTCATTATAAACCATTTTGTATTAGGCCTGGCATATTTAACATTTTACCAGAAGCATGGGCAACTCGACAAAGACACTGACATTGATATTTCACTCTGAAACAATTTGCAGTCTGGTCTCACATTAGACTTGAGATGATTTTCTATGCACTGAAAGAGCAAAAGTAAAGAGTTTGGTGTGTAATGTATGTAGGGCTTGTCTTCAGCAGTGTACCCTGCTGCGTGGCAGGTGTTAAGCAGTGTGTGAAAATGGTCATTTTGCTTGTAGCTGACATTTACCTGTAATCGGTACCCTTGGCTTTCCAAAATTGTTCAGCTTAATTCTTTGTGTCTACTGGAACATGTAAATAGTTTACTGAGGCACTTGTGGATGCAAGATTTACTTAATTTAAACTTTCTGGTTAAACTTTAGATCTGCCTTTGCTGTGAATAAACCTGAGTCTTTTGCAGCACACACAAATAGTGTAAATGTGATCAGTGTAAGGCATTTCATCTTTAAAATCTAATCTAAATTATTTTATGGGTGTTGCTGTTCATTTCGAGCTGCTTCTATACATTGAAAGTTGTGTCTTAATAAAATAAAATCCCGTCTATTAATTAGACATGTTCTGGGATTGTAACCCATCTATATCTTAATGGTCCACCCGACTTCCATAGCACTTGTCCAGTGCAGGGCTCCGGTGACCCAGAAGTAGCACGTGGAGTTGATGCTAAGCCGTCTCAGGGCACACACTTATGCTTACTCTTACGCTTATTCCTTGGGTAACTGAGAGACATGAATTCATATATCCATGTATTTTTTTGGACTGGGGGAGGAACTGGTGCGCCCGGGGGAAACCCAGGGAGAAAATGTGAAAATTCAAACGCCTCAGTGAGAATGAGGGGCTTGGTTTATTTCGGTGATGGGGAACCTGATCCATGCAGGGCCGGTGTGCAGGTTTTTGGGATGGCCTCTCACTCAGCCAATGACAGTGGGTCCCCACGACTGGGGTTGAGAACCACTGCTTTATTATCGGCTGATTGAGAGATGATCCCAAAAACCTGCACCAGCCTTCCAAGAAACAGGTTCCCCACCCCCGGTTTATTTGGAATAATCTCCATATCCAGTTGTACAGAGTCCTACCGATAAAGTTAATACCAGCTTACGTGTCCTGGACCAACTGATATGTAAAAAGGAAAAGTTAGCATATGACCAATGAGCGTGTCATTTTTTTAGAGGCATCAGTCTGTACGTACCTGAATATTGATCTGGATTTTAAAATAATTACATGTGCTATGTCAGCTAACACTGAGCCTGACTGCACTGCTTACAGCGCTAGACTGTAAGAGTTCATAGGCATTGTGTTGCGTGATTGGTAAAGATAGTGCTGAGAGGCCATGAATTTTATTTCAGCATAATCCATCCAGGGCAAGTATGTGTGTCTGCAGGTTAAGCCTCTAAAGGTCGCTGCTTGGAGCCCTGACCTTGGTAGAATATTCACAAATCCTTGAGCAAGGCCCTTAAACCCCAGCTCCAGGGGCACTGCACACTGGCTGACCCTGTGCTGTGACCTCCAAGCTTGCTCTCGCCTATATGTGTGTCTCACGGGCAGCAAGATGGGGGAGACGAAAAGAGAATTTCCTAACAGATTAATAAACTATCACTATTCTGTCCTTGTTACCATTGTTACCGTTTCTTGGGTTTGTGGTTAAAAGAAGAACATGCACTCTAAATCCACTAGAGGGAGCTGCATGTCTTTGTGATACTTAAAAGTCTGCAGTTGGCTATAAAACCTACATGGGGTTTAATGGCCACTAGGAGGCATAGTTGTACATGTCTGCATCTGTACTGTGATCCTTATGGAGAAATATAGGTGTTTTATCATATATTGCATTGATGCAGATATATTGTTTTTGGTTAGTATGTTTAGAAAAGATTATTGGGAAACTAGCACAGATAATTTTAATAAAATTCCACAATTATTATACAAGTCAGCTAATCTCTAAGGATCATTTGGTTCTGATCCCATCAAACTTGTGGATGATCGAGGTTGTGACATGGAATATTCTATAAAAGTAAATAAGAAACACTTTTGATTGGCCAAAATTCAAACCAAAAATCATTATTTTAGTTCTGTGATAATATCTGTTATAGCTTGAAAGGTGGCTCAGTAGGTGGAACTCTTGCATCACTCCTCAGGAGTCTGTGGTTTGAATCACACTTCTCTTTGTGTGTGGGATTTGCGTGTTTCTGCTCTTTGTGTGTGACATTCGTGTGTTTCTGCTCTTTGTGCGTGACATTCGTGTGTTTCTGTTCTTTGTGTGTGACATTCGTGTGTTTATGGTCTTTGTGTGACATTCGTGTGTTTCTGCTCTTTGTGCGTGACATTCGTGTGTTTCTGCTCTTTGTGCGTGACATTCGTGTGTTTCTGCTCTTTGTGTGTGACATTCGTGTGTTTATGGTCTTTGTGCGTGACATTCGTGTGTTTCTGCTCTTTGTGCGTGACATTCCTGTGTTTATGGTCTTTGTGCGTGACATTCCTGTGTTTCTGCTCTTTGTGCGTGACATTCCTGTGTTTCTGCTCTTTACGTGTTCTCCCAGTGCTCTGGGTTTTTTGATTTGTGTTCCTCTTTATGCCATGTGATGGACTGGCTCCCCTACCCTGTAGCTGGTGATGGACTGGCACACCACCCAGAGTGACCCCTACCCTGTACCCAGTGATGGACTGGCACCCCACCCAGGGTGACATGAGAAGGTGGTGCAAGCCTGATTTGGTAAGTCAGAGGATATACCAAACTCCATTTCATCTCCGAAGGTTTAGAAAAAAAAATCAGTTCCATTCCCTTCATCGCATTACAAGGCAGGGCAGGATTGAGATTAAAAATTGGCCCAGGACATTGAAAGTCCCCCACAGTATATTTGGTGGAGGAGGATATGCCAGTAAGCCAGTCCACGCCTGTCAGAAGAAACATTATTTCAGTTTTTTACCTTGATTTATGTTTCATCACATGATCTATTTTCCTAAAAGGTTGTACTTAGGAAAATATGTGCAATGAAGGGCTGAAGTTATAAACGGATTTTGTTATAAGCATTATAAGCACTAGAAGTTATTAACAGGGCACCAATAAATTAATGCAATGTGAAAGTTTTGCAGATTTAAGAAGTCATACTGACTTTCATGAAAGGCAATATAGACAAAACATCAGGTTTTGAAAATGTAAGAATTGTCTTCTTGATTGTCCTAAAGTTGTTTTAAAGCCCCAGTTACTATTAGGGCTGGGTTTTAAAAAAATCAATTTCATTTACATAATCCGACATTGATTCATAGAATCTCAATCAAATTTTTAATGTATGCCTTTTACATTCTATGGCCGTTGAAGGTCCTGTCCAGCCTGATGCCTTGATGCATTTCTGATTCCAGAAGCATAAAGAGAGTGAAGAACAAGACAAAACCAATGTCATATGCAAAATGTGAAAAATAAAAGTGCAATACTGTGGAAATACCACAGATCTCCAAACCCATTTTATGAGACATCATACAGATGTGCAATCTGCAAAATATCGGTCAAATGAAAGGTTCTTTATTGCAGCTGCTTTGGGTTTAATTCTTAATGCACTTATTCATATTTTTAATAACACGCCAGGTTAGAGGGCTCCTTCTGAAATTTACAGCATTACTCCTCTCCAAATCTCTTTGCTATCCTAACAGAATCGATATTGTGACTGAAATGTCCCAAATTTATTCAATATTGAATATAATCAGAAATTGAAAGGATTCAGAGCCTTGTGAATCGGAATTGAATTGATTCAGTGACTAGGGCGATACCCTGCCCTAGTAACTATCTACCTTTTCTAACTTGCTAAGGCAGAGCAGGTAGACAGAGCTGGAATGTGATGTCACACTCAGCAGCAAATTACACAATTATGAAATTCAGAGACATTGCCATTGTCACTACAAATGTCAGACAGCATGTCTTTGACTATACTACCTACTTTGACTATAGACGTACTTCATTGTTAAACCTGTTGTCTCAGATAAATATTCATTTAGACAATAGACAATATAGGACAAGATGTAATAGTTCTGGTTAGCTGACAATGCACCCTGCTGAATTTTACACTCAACTATGTGTTTGGATGATCCCAGTTCATCCCAGTTCACTGTGGAAGAGGTAAGTGAATTGACAAACCACAAAAGTAGTTTCAAAATGCATCCTGACACCAGTCAAGAAGTAATGATACAAACTGTGAACCATTAATATCTTTCTTATTCACATGGGAAGGCATGTGTTCATTTTCATTGAATTTTTCAGTATGTGAGAGAACTGTCAGGAAGAAAAGTAATTGAAAAGTTAAAGACAGGGATTTTTGGAGTGCTGCCCATTGTTGTAAAATCACAGTAATCTCTTTCTCTTCTGAACTTGGGACTGTGTCACTGATAAGAAAACACCATTATGACATTTTTTTTTGTAACTTCCCCCTGCCATAAAAGCCATGGTTCTGTAACCAAAATGACAGGGTGGTGAGATTGGTCCTCCACATAATGTCTGCACTCTCATCTGGCACTTCCTTTCCTACTTGTGTGATATCAGTGTTTTCCCGTGAAAGAGCCTTGAAGCTTCTGTGGTCAGCTTCCCCTCTCCCTGGGGCTCACACTCTGCACACCATCTTGACATCAGTGTTCTAATGAACACTACCAAACTCTGTATTACATGCTTTATTACACACTATTGTCATTCTGACATGTAAAAGTGCTCTCTTTAACTTTGGAATATATTATCAACATGTGGCGTACAGAATCAATCTGCATAATTAAATTGTGTGCAAGTCATCGATAAAGGCTGCAGTTTCTCAAGGAAATCCCTTCTGTCACTGTGTAATTTTCTTGTGACTGAAAATGAAAGGGGATTTAAATAATACATGAACATATGCTTGTAACGCCTTTTGGTTTCCTTGTCTTACAAAGAGAGGCACTGAAGCCCTTCTCATTTTTCCTACATATATACTGGGTTTCTCAAATTCCTATTAACCTGTAGCATATTTAAATTCTTACAACACTACTAACACTATAAGACTTTTCAAAGTGAGGCGTCATCAGGGACATTGTCCATTTTTAAATATTCAGTAAAGCAATTAGCAGCTTTATAGGTGACAAAGAAGATTTTTAAAATAAATCTTGGGAATGCCTTCACAGCAATTGCCTGGATTCAAAATTTATAACATTAATTAATATAAAAAAGACAACAAGAAGTAAAATAATGGCTGATCTAAATTTATATAAAAGAACTATCTGTAAAGAGAGATTATTTTACATGGCATACATCCAAAAATCCCTTCAGCTATTCATTCAGAATATTCTATTCTATTCTATTCTATTCTATTCTATTCTATTACATTGTATTACACTTGGTGGCTTTATAGTTGTCCAAGGTCCCTGTCCATGTTGGATATCTCCATGTGCTCAGTCAATGAATCAATAGTAATACTGATGGGATGTAAGTCAGATTATCAGAAGATTTTAATGCTTTTTCAGTAAATTCTCCTCTACATGAATTTCCATCTTATTGTGGTGGAGGGGATTGTGCACTTCCGTCCTCCTAGGAGCTATATTTTTGGGGCAATTGCCCCTGGCACGGTCTCCCGAAGCATATTGGTCAGCAGTGAGCAGCCAGATTCTGTGTGATTCACACTGACCCCTGCCAGGACTCGAGCGCCTAGTGGCTGCATCTCTAACCATCGGGTAGGATGCAGTGTAGATCGGGTGGCAGCCGACGGCAGGGGCCCTGGAAGATAAATCATGAGCTACCAAATCTGGCTCTAGGAACATGGAATGCCACTTCTTTTCTGGGAAAGGAGCCTGAGCTGGTGCAGGGGACAGTGATACTGCCTTGTTATATTTGGGCTCACCTCAATGCATGGCTCTGGCTCTGGAACCAAACTCGTGGAGAGGGGCTGGACTCCATTCCACCCTTGAGTTGCCCATGGTGAGAGGCACTGGGCAGGTGTGGGTCTGCTTATAGCCCCCTGGTTTAGTGTCAGTATAATTGAGTTTACCCAAGTGAATGAGAGGGTCCCCTCCCTTTGACTTGGAGATGGGAGATGGGCTCTGACTGTTGTCTGTGGGCATACACCGGACACCAGTACCTGGCCATCTTGGAGACCTGCAAGGTGCCCCTTCTGGGGACTCCATTGTACTACTGGAAGACTTTAATGCTCATGTGGGTAATGAGAGTAAAGCCAGGAAGATGTGTGATTGGAAGGAATGGCCTGCCTGATCAGAACCCAAGTGGTGCTCTGTTATTGGACTTCTGTACTAACCACAGCTTGTCCAGACACATAAGGGTCATAAGTGCATCCACCACCACAGCACCCTTGGCAACCATTTGTTGATAGATTTTTTTTTTACTTGTATAGTCAGATCAGCATCTGCATGTTTTGGACACTTGAGTAAAGAGAGGACCTGATCAGCTATCAACTGATCACCGTCTGGTGACGAGTTGGATCACATGGTGGTGGAAAATGCTGGATAAATTGGGAGACCCAAACGCATAGAGAAGACCCTGTCCGAGATATCTTCAACTCACTCCTCTGGCAGAACTACTCTTGCATCTCGAAAGAAGCTGGAGACAATAAGCCTGAATGGGTGATGTTCCAAGCCACCATTGCTGAGGTGGTTGTGCAGAGCTGTTAGTGCATGGCTCACCAACCTTTTTGAAACTGAGAGTTACTTCATGGGTACTGAGCCATACGAAGGGCTACCAGTTTGAAACGCCCTCCTAAACATATCTAAACTTCATGCATAATAAACATGTTTTAAATGCTTTTTTAGATATTATTTTCAAATGTGATTAAAGAAGAATAGCAACAGGATAAAATTAAATTTTAAATGCTGCTCACTGGTGAGTTGTGCTATTTTTATAACAGGTCCGTAGGCAACTCCGTAGGTATGGTCCTTGGGGGCATCCTGGTGCTCACAGGCACCATTTTGGTGACCCCCGTGTTAGTGCCTGTTGCGGTGAAAGTCCTTGGATATGGTGGTGGATCCCAGCAGTAAAGGGAGCTGTCAGGCTGAAGAAGGAGGCCTTCTAAGCTTGGTTTGCTTGTGGGACTCCTGAAGCAGCCAGTGGTTACTGGCAGGCTAAGCAGAATGTAGCTTAAGCACAAGCTGAAGTGTTGGAATTTCTCTGATACACCTTCCTTAGTTAACACAATGCAAAAAAATCAAGCAAATTAAATTTTCAACTGTGTTGTGTTCTCTTAATGTGTTACGCTTTTTTTTTTTTTAAATGTGGTGTGGTTTTCAAATACGGAAGTGCTCCATGCTACAGGTGGCAGTATTTGAGCCGCTGATAAAGGTTGCACAGCATTTGGCTAAAGAATTGCAGTCAGCCTATTAGAACTGGGTAGTATATGTTCTGTTGCAGTGAATAGAGCTGAACCAGAAGCAATTGATTTACTAGTCGATCTACACTCATCTAAAGGATTATTAGGAACACCATACTAATACGGTGTTTGACCCCCTTTCGCCTTCAGAACTGCCTTAATTCTA
>JABFEA020000110.1:24616022-24639405 GCA_019775915.2 Cyphomyrus plagiostoma
ATGGATGGATATTCAGCAACTTTTCCCCTTCACTGTGTTTTGTTCAGGCAGTTAGCTGAATTTGGTAAAATCATTCCCTATGCCTTTGATTCACGAATAACTATTAAATTAGACATTACATTATTAACAAATACTCTCTTGGGCTGTAATAATTTTTGTATTAATGTCACCCAAGATGACAGCATTAACTGCAGCTTAACGGAATGAATACTGATCATTTCCGACCACTGTCTGCTCTGCTGTGGCTGGCAATGAGCCAGGGGCTGCAGAATGAGATCCGTCGGCAGGAAGCCCTTTGCCGTTCGAGGATGTTTTCCTCCTGGCCATTCCTGCTGGTGCTTAGCTGCCGATCGGCTCCCTCAGAAACCCGCTGAGGGAGACTGGTGAGCTCCATAATGCAACCCAAGAAGGAATTGACAGAGTGATTTCTTTATGTTATTTCTTTCCACGACGAATCAGCTTTTCCATCAGCTGAGTAAATAAAGTGAAAGTGATTGTTTTTTGTGCATGATGAAGGCAAAGACACAGAAAGGAGAGAATACTGAGTGTAACACAGTGCATCCTGCTGTTTGAACCAAAAAGATGAGGACTTACTGAATAGATTGAGTTTTCACTACTGGTGTGATACAGTATATCTATTTCAAAAATATAATGACAGTTACATAGGCAAACATTCTTACTCTGGTAAAATCCAGCAAATTCATCAGCCTACACTGAGTAACTGCAACTAATTCTCAGGTTTGAGTAAACAGTATTTATAAATCTGACCTTTTTATATTTTCTACTTCTATATTCAGTTTGTCATTAACCAAAACTCAGAACCAGCCAGGCTGAATCATTTTGAAATTGCACAATTCATAATGTTTGTCATAAAAGGAATATTTGTCTTAACCTTCTGTGGCACTGATAAACTTTCTTGAACAGAACTTTACAGAATAGTACTAATTATGTTAAAAACATTAACAGGTGTGATACTGAGTAATGTGATTGTTGATTTTTAAAAAAAATTTGTCATTTACAGTAAGTGATCAAAAAGGCAAAAGTACCAATAACTGAAAGAATACATTTCTTATTGTTTTGAAAGGAGTTTTGTAGTTAGTCTCATATTTGGTGTTTTTTTCTGATGTCCACTTGGTGGCAATAAAGTTCTAGAGATCCTTTCAATGAAGGCCACACCTCATATAATCTTGCTCCACATGTGGATCTTCACACCAGCAAGTACTGGTGTGCACACATTCATAGGTAAGGTTAGAGCCACAAGAAGTTGTAATTAGCTCTTGATTGCAGATATAAAATAACTAGCTGACGTGTACCTCTGGGCATTCCCAGTGCATCCTTCCATCGTCCAACTGCTTATCCTGGCCGGGTTCACATGGACACCTGGAACCTATCCCAGATGACACAGGGTACTAAGCTAAGGTGTTCACTAAATGGGACACAGGTTCATCACAGAGCAAGTTCAATCACACCATCCATCCATTTTCTGTAACTGTTTTTCCTATTCAGGGTTGGGGGGGGGGTCCAGAGCCGATGCCAAAAGTTACAAGGACAAGGCAGGGACAAAGGATGTGGGACCAGTCCTTCACAGGGAACACTTACACACCAGTTACTCACACATGCACACCTATGGGCGATTTATGAACTGCAGTTAACCAGAGTGACCAAAAAAATCTACAATGACACAAGGAGAACATCAAAACACCTCCCACAAAGCCAGGGCAAAGACTCAAATCCTGGTCCCAAAGATATGAGGTGTATCTGAGATGCCAGTTAGCCTAATTGCATATCATTACACTATGGGAGGAAACCCATGTGACATAGGGAGACCATGCAAGCTGCACACCCACAGAGCAGAGAGCAGAGGCAGATTAACCCCCTCTACCCCCCTCCCCCCAACACACATACACACACACACACACACACACATACAGGGACTGTGCTGCACAACAACATTTGAAATGGTTCTCCAGTGGCAATGCAGAGAAGAAAATGTTATAAATCAGGGTAGGAAGTGTAACAATACAACAAGGATTTCTTCCGCTAGCCAAAAATTTACTGATAACTTGGACCTACAAGCACTGGTGCTGGGCTGATTCTTGCTTAGTGCCTTTTGAGAACCTGCCCGTGTTTCCACTGTTTTCAAAAAATAATGTAACAGGAATGTTACATAAGTGGAAGTGAGAGTAAAATAAAGGTTTGTATGTATTCTGATTTTTTTTATTTTCTTTTTTGAAATGTTTCAGATTTTAAGTTTTTATAAGCTGCCAAACCGAAAAAATGAGCCTTAAGGGAGACAAAAGTCTCTTAGTTTTCAGAGTATGACTCATTGCCAATATCAACTTTTGTTGCTGTAAAGGCTATATTTCTCCCTAGTCTGTGTAAGTGAGCTTATTCTCGCTCGTCGTTTTACCGCACAATAAAAGAGTGTACTAAATGTTTGTCGTCTGCCTCATGATCTCTTCACTACTAGAGCAGTACAATATTTTATTATTTGACCTGCAACATATGTGTAATTTATTATTAAATCTAGCTAGCAGATCAATCTTTTGTTTTCTGCTGAATAAAAAAAAAAAATAATGTTACTCCACTAATAAATGCTGCAAGATGTTTCATTGCCAGGACTGGCGATATTAGTCAAGACTATATCAGTTATCAGTGAAATTTTTCAGCTATGCGGAATTTGGATCCTAACGTCACAGTTCCAAACTCTGAGACTAGCTTTTCTGTGGTACTGTTCTAGAGACATTTTACTGGCCCAGGGCAATTTTTTTGCAGTGGAAATGCACAAAACCATAATAATTGGTACACAGGATGACCAGCAACATCTGCAGAGATGAATCATGATAGCCCTCCCCACTCCCAACGCATGCACAGGAGATATCCCCAGGACCAAGACAAGACACTAGACTGGATTGGCCACAGATGACTGGGACCAGGGCAAGAAGATACAAGAATTTAATGAGACCTTGAGAACAGATCAGGACATGCTTCCAAAGAGGAAGCTGACCAGATAGATGGAACACAAGAAACTGGGTCAAGGCCAACAGAACCGGGAACACTACAGGGAACAAGATTTGGGGACTTAGGCAATGCGGAACATTGACTGGACGAGTCAGGGGAGCCACCACTACAGGAAAGAAACAAAGTCTATGGTTGACATAGGTAGGAAAAGACCTGAAACACAAAGGAAACATGGGTTGGAGACCAGGGAACAGATGAAGGAGGTGCAGAAGCTAACAGCAGACTAGAGGACATTGATATTTGAGCAGAGCTGAAACCACCGGCACATCGGGGTTCTGTGTCGGGCTGGTGAGATCTCATCCGCAGGGCACCTAGGTGGCAAGGGCGAAGTCTATGTTCTTGGTGACTCCAATGCGACACAGCTAGCCAACCCAACCATCTCTGATGGAGTCCACAATCTCAGCTAGCTCTCTGGGATCAGAAGAAGCGAGACCAGGGTGTATGTCAGCAGCCTGGCAGTAGCAGATGTGGGCCGGATGTAGGATACATTGGGGTCAGACTCAAAATGATGCCCATCAGACACCACTTCAAATCATCTAATGGGGTATCTTTTGGGGCTGGTGTGACTGGGCTTGCCAACAAATCCACAATTGGAGATGGTAGCAGCAGGAAGGGTGCCAATGAATCGGCAAAAAGGGTCAAGTGCTGGCAAAGAAATCTGGAAATCGGGAAATCAGGTCCTGGCAAGTCAGCAGTTGGTGAGACAGGTGTTGCCGAACCAGAGTCTGGTGGGATGGGCACTGGAGACACTTCAGAGAAGATGGGAAGTGGCTTCCTCTGGGCCATGCACTGAAGGTGCAGGGAAAACTGCTTCCTCGGGGGGTGGGTGAAATGACCTCTTTGGGAATTGCTGTCTCGTTTAAATTGGGAGCACCAGGTCCTGTCTTCCTACTTCGCCTCCAGGGTTCAGTATAAGTGAGGCTCTCAAGAGAGGAACTTGCATGGTTTGAGGCTTTCACCAGGTTGGGTATGTCAAGTGGAGCATCATTTTTTCTCCTTGCAGTCTGACTGAGAAGAGAATGGTTTCTGCATCAGTCTCCGACCCTTCTCAGATGGGCCAGCACCTTCAGTGACCCTTGAATGAACGAGAATCCTAATTAGTGATGATGTCTTCAGGGCCATGGAACAAGAGACTGAAGCAGGAGGGAATGCTGCTGGATCACTGTGTGTGGTTGGTCATTCTGTCATTCTTAGAAAGAGGGAAGATCCAAAGAGCACCATTCTAACACCCAAGACACTTTATTGTATGCCAAATACAATACCACGTTAGAAACAAAAGGACCACAAGGAGTCAGAATAAAGTCAAGTACATGATTAGGAATTTTACAATGCCTGAAACTAAACATTGAAGGCACAAAGGAAACATAATCACAATACACTAACAGCGATCCAAAACCACACCAAGTAAGAAACACACAGCACCAACATTGACTGGCAGATATAGGGCACAGGCAGGTACTTATATACATATGTAATAAGACAGGTGTTTGACTGAGACAGTAGATTGGGTATAATTAGGAGCACATTGGATGGCCAGCGACATCTCCTGGCCAAATGGGGACATAACGGTCCTTGCAGAGATGGATCTTGGCAAAGATGAGTGATAGTTTCATACTGGGGTAAATTGGGGTATGTCCCATTTCAGTCTTGAAGGGCCAGAATCCAACACAGCTTTCAGATTTCCCTGTTGAAAAACACTGAACCTGGTAATTAGCTGATTAGGTGTATCTGAGCAGGTAAATCTGTGTTGGATATTGCCCTTCCAGAAATGGAAGTGGGGAACCTTGTTTTATGCCAGCATGGTGATCATTTTCTTTGATTACCTAAGACAATGTATATCTATGCATTTTCTGTAACAGCTTGTCCTGTTCAGGGTCATGAGGGATCCAGAGCCTATTCTGGAGGTTACAGGTGGAAGGCAAACAACAACCCAGAATGGGGCACCATCCCATCATAAGGCATATTCACACACCTACAGGGTGGCAGCTTCGATTAACCTCAACATGTTTTCAGACTGTGTTGGGGGAACCTGAAGCACCCAGATAACTTGAGGACATCATGCAAGCTCCATATACCAGGATGGAGACACCTGTGGCCTGTACTATAAAGCGGGGTTGCTGGTTTATCAGGATAACTTGTCAGATTTAAGGTACCACAGTTCAAATGGACTTCATATTAGTTCACTTACATTTTGCCCAGACTATTTTAAATCCGACAAGTTACACCGATAAGCTAATAACCCCGCTTCGTAGTACAGGCCACTGGTCTCACAAATGTGAGGCAACTGTGCTAACCACTGTGTCATTGTGCCATCCCAAATGCGGTCGATATAGGTTGTTTTTTTTTCTCATTTACCGCATCTCACTGATGTGTGATGTCGTATATTTATATTCAGAAGTATGCGTTGATTACTCTATGCATTTTATTGTTACTTGCAGTTGTTACTTGCAGGACTCATACGTTTCAGGTAGCCAGTGGAAGCTCCAATCAGCCATGTGAGTGACCTGTTAGATCAGTGTCGGTCTGCTGGTTCAGGTTCTTTTGGTGGGCAAACGTCAGGCTAGCTGATGATGCGTGAGGGACACGCTGCCCCATGAGGCCAGTCGCCAGCAAAGTGATCCATGACAGGGACAGTTTTGTTCTGCCGCACCCGGTTTGGCTCTTTCCTCACAGTCCCTCTCTCCAGTAACTTCCTGTTCCAGTTAAAATGCAGTACACTAGATCAGATGGAGGCCAAGCTGGTATTGGAAACTAGGTGCCTGCCAAGGAGTCCCTGGTGGATAAGGAAGCATTTTATAACATACTGCATGCTATATAAATAAATAAGGAAATGCATTTGTTTTCTGTGTATAGAGTAAACACTTCTATTAATATTTCATGATATGTTGCCATCAGATTTGTCAAGTTTATTTTTGTCATCTTATATTCCACTTCATAAATTGACTGTATACCAGAAACACTAGGCACTCCTTATTAACTTATTTTGAAGGTGTAAGCTCGTGAGAGATTAAATGCTGCCTGTCGTTTGCTGGCATTTTCTGGCAGTTGGAGAGTGACTGGGACAGGGTGAAACCAGTGCAGGAGTGCCTGAAAGGAGAAAGGGAGCAGGAGAATGACAGAGATACTGTTTCCCAGTTCATCAGCTCTGCATCTTTCCCCCAGTGACCTCATTATGTCTTAGGGAAGGAGTCCCTTCTTTGTCTGCCTGTGCTGTGACTGTGGTGGGGGGCTGCAGTTCACACTGGAGCCACTCAGGGCAGCGAGAGCATGTCAAGCTCACTTCAGTGACACGCCAACTCTAAGAACCAGCCGATAGCTTATCGCTAACAATTGTAACTTATCAACAAAAGCTAAACAAATGATCAACTGGAAATCTTGCAGACTGTTCTGAACAATGGTTATTAAAATTAACGCTCTGAGCTCAGAGCTCCACGGCTGAGGGATTGAATCTCACACTAGGCTGTGTGTGGAATATGTTCTCCTCATATTTGAAAGTACGTCTTTCTGGAACACTCACAGTCCAAAAAATGTGTGGTTAAGTACACTGGTGTATTTATATTACAATAACTGAATGACTGAGTGAGAATGCAAGGGACTGACACTCCACCTAGAGCATCTCCTGCCTAGTTTGCTGGGATTTCTGTATATTCCAGTTCATGATTCCACTCTAATCATGTACTGAATAAGTAGTGTGGAGGATGAATGTATGGTGACAAAATGTAATGCAATTATTTCAAGGAATATCACAAAAGTTTAGGAATCTATGGGCGACATGGCAAGCCATGGATACTTTGAACATTAGTCCAGACCCAACCCAACACAAATCTGAACATGTATTTAGTCTCATTTAGTCAGTGCTTTTATGCAAACTCATGAACTCTTCCCAGATCTTAATTGATAATTAAATGGGTATTTTACTAGAGCAGTTCATGGAAAGTGTCTTGCTCGGGGGAGTCAGACCACTGACATTTTTGATTCATGTCCTTAGGGTAGCTGATAAAAGGGTGAAATGTTGAAACATGCACAGTTTGATACTGCACTCCTTCACATCTTAACAAAAGTGTGAATTTTGAAAAGACCTTTAAAGACTTCTATTCTTCCTTAGAGAGACAGAAAATAGATCTTTGAAAAGCACATTGAGAATGTAAAGGTGCTTTTTTTCACATTATATATGTCTTTATTGGAGCGAATCGATTAAATACCAATCCACAAAGAGATTGCTTGGATAGGGAAGGAATTCTCAGAGTAGTAATGCTATCTATCTATCTATCTATCTATCTCCCTCTACGACTGGGTCACAGCATCTCCAACATGGCAGCTCCTGTGAGGTAGTATGCAGTGGTCAGTACCAAAACTTCTCCAAGTAAAGGGTCATGGCTGCCCAAGGCTCATTGAAGCGCGTTGGGGGCGAAGGCTGCCAATTCCCGTTTGCTCCAGTCTCACAGGAGAGCTACTGTAGCACAAATTTCTGAAGGTTAATTCTGTCTGTGACAGAAAGGTGTCAGAACACACAGTGCATTGCAGGGGCTGGGGATGGATCTAGAGTGGTCAGAGTGCCCATGCTGACCTCTGTCCACTGTGAAGTAGACCATGGAGCAATGGGAGAAGGTGGCCTGGTCTGATCCATCACATGTTCTGTTATGTTATGTGGATGCATGGCCAGGAGCATTTGCATCATCTACCTGGATGCCACTCACCTAAACATTGTTTCAGACTAAATATATCTCTTTATGACACCAGTATTCGCTGACAGCATTGGCCTCATTCAGCAGGATAATGCTCCCTGCCACACTGGAAAAAAATTATTCAGGAATGGCTTGAGGAACATGAAAAACAGTTCGAGTTGTTGACTCGGCCTCCTATTTCTCCAGATCTCAATCCGATCGAGTATCTGTGGGATGTGCTGAACAGACAAGTCTGATCCGTGGTGGCCCCACCTCGCAACTTACAGGACTTAAAGGATCTGCTGCTACTGTCTTCGTGTCTGATACCACAGGACACCTTCGGAGGTCTTGTGGAGCCCGTGCCATGAGTTGTTTTGGTGGCACAAGGAGAAACTGAACAATATTAAGCTGGGGGTTTTAATGTTATGGCTGATCGGTGTATTTCACATACAAACAGTGATCCTTTCTTTTCTGGTACAGGGATATTGGCAACCAGACATCCAGTCATGTGAAAAATAACAAGTCATACTTATAAGAATTCTTAGCTCTGTTTCACTAGTGTATTGAGTGCTTATTGAGCACAAGGGCCCATCTTCAGCACTATATCATCATTTGCTTTGGTCTGTCTGTCCAATATTTTCTTACTATGGTGCAAAAGTGGTTTACAATTGCCTGCGGAGTTAGAAATTGTGTCATTGTTGTTGTCACCATGGTGATCATTCTCAGCTGACATGGTCACTACTGCCTAATATAAGCTGCTATATCACTGTTGGCCAGAATAAGTTGATTTTGTCTCTTTGAATGCCAGTTTTCCACAAGTTAACCTAACAACACTTGCAAACTCCAAGCTATATAGTTACATACACGCAAGCCTTCATACAATTACGCTATTTAAAATATGAGGCAGTCGAGTGTTCAGTTTTAGGGAAACTTGTCTCAGTTATTTTAATGTGAATTGAAGCAGCACAGTATTGCTTGCCAGGTAATTGATTTGGCATTTTGTATTTTTGGTTCCTTTTGTTCATTTGTGGTTTTTTGTCTCGAACGCCAATCAAGTGGACTAAACGCTAATTACACTGGCAAGAAATTAATGCAGATTAACTGATGCACTATAAGATCTCCTCCCGGGAAGACTTTAAAGCAAACTGAGATAAATTCTTGTGATAAAAAATAAACAAAAAAAATCTTATTAATGCACATGCGCCTGCTTTAGCGGTGGAAGACACCAGCTTTACTGCCACTCTCTGAAGTCATAGTTGTTGACACAGCTATTAAAACATCATTAGCAGCCAGCGGAGCCACTGGGGAGGGCAGGCAACATACAGCAGCCAGGGGGCTCTCAGAGGAGTAAACAGTATTAATGGACTGTGTGAGTTACTAATGAGGGATCGCAGCACTCATGGGGTTCCGGAACTTTTGGCATCAACTTTAACTTACTCGACTGAATGGGCACCTGTTTGCTATGCCAACTGATCATACACCTATTCCCTGGCTTCCTTAGTTACTGGCTCATCTCCATTCATTTTGACAAAAAGTTTGTCCAAGGGATTATTTTCACCTAGTCATGGTGGATTAATACTTCTGCTTGTGACTTTTTGAAAAAGTTTATAATAGCAGTAGGACTCATGTATGTGCTCTGGAGTGTGGCGTGTAACTCAGCGCTTGAGGCCTTAGTGTTTATGAGTGGAAGGTTGCCAGTTTGAATCTCATTGTTGCCCAATTAGGCCCTTGAGCAAGAGCCATAACCTGGCAGCATACTCAGACAAATGACCCTGTGATCAGACCCCCAGCTTTGCTCTTAGCTGTGGCTTGAGAGAAGAGGGAATATGTGAAAAGAAGCATTCCGATGTTCTCATATTTCTGCAAATACCAAATAAATTCAGCTCCTTTGCTGAGAAGGATCAGGAATTCCATTGTAATCTAATTTAAAATCATAAAGGGATTTAAAAAGGTGTTTTCTGGATCCCTGTTGTCCTAAAACACTGCATTTAAAGACCTTCTCAGCACTTCTGTTTTACAATAGAGCTTCCTCTACCTCCAGTATTCTAACCCCGTTGCAAGATTTGTGTTTATCCAAGCTTGCATTGTTGTACCTCTAGGATTCCTAAAGCCTTTTTTCATTGATTCACTTTTTAAGGTACTATCCTGTGGCCTTCTACTTCACTTTGTTCTGTCCCAGTACTGTCCCAGTGTGCCTGGAGCATACACATGTATGTGATGCATTTGCATACCAAAGAGGGCCTCTATATGGAGTTGATTCCATAACAAACTATTCATGTTCAGCTAGAGAAAAATGTGACTCAAGTGATCTGCATAACGTTCCCCACCTCAGCAATTAATTTGCTTTGAAGCAACTGAACAGTCATATGTGTCTTTTAATATTCAAAGCCCAGCAGAGTACTTATGCTGAAGTAAATTGTTTTACCTTAATATTACACGTTAAGACTAAAGCATAATGAATGTTTTCTGTTATACTACTATCCATCCATCCATTTTCCAAACCGCTTATCCTACTGGGTCGCGGGGGGTCCGGAGCCTATCCCGGAAGCAACGGGCACGAGGCAGGGAACAACCCTGGATGGGGGGCCAGCCCATCGCAGGACACAGTCACACACCAACCACTCACACATGCACACCTATGGGCAATTTAAGAACTCCAATCAGCCTCAGCATGTCGTTGGACTGTGGGGGAAAACCTGGAGTACCTGGAGGAAACCCCATGACGACATGGGGAGAACATGCAAACTCCACACACGTGACCTAGGTGGAGACTCAAACCCGGGTCCCAGAGATGGGCGGTAACAGTGCTAACCACTGCACCACCATGCCACCGTTATACTGCTATTCTAGATGAAAATGTCAATCCGTTATGAATAACACTTATTCAGAAATACACTGTGTGCATTAGGCAAGTGTGTGTTTTGCCTGTATCTTCTCTTCCCATGAATAGTTTCTGGCCAGATGAATTTCAAGTTAAGATATGGACTGTTTGAAAAATAGAGCATGCTCAGTATTTGCTTAGAGTGCTTTCTGTTTAGAGTAAAACTGGAAACAGTAGATACTTCCCTGTGCAGACTCCATTCATTTTTTGTAAACACTTGACCTATTCAGGGTTACAGGGGGTCCAGAGCTTTTTGATACAAAGCAAGGAACAATCCAGGATGGGGCACCAACCCACCGCAAGGCACAGTCAAACACGCTCACCTACAGGCAATTAGGTAACTCCAATTCACCTTAGCATAGAACACAGTTTTTGGACTGTGGTGGAAAACCGGAGAAGAACCCAGAGGGAATGTATATATAATAGAGATACTTTATTTGTCTCTATGGTGAAGATGTGTTTTTGCCTCCCCCATCTTGGTCCCCATGAGATACACAGACACAGACAATCTTGGTGGTCACAGCACAGGGTCGGCCAGTGTTCAACACCGCAGAATTCCCACCTTGCTGAGCCACACATTGTCCCTTTCATCTGAGCATCATGTCTTGGAGACCTTAAGGAACAGGCATCTCCACACGGACAGAACTCGCAGCCTTGGCATTTTTGTGATGACATCACTACTACACATGGGCATATATGGATATTAGCTGAAAAAGACCACACTTCTGCAATAAAATATTTGTCATGTACGTTATAGTTTTCTGCTAACATTATTGTGTAGAAAATCCATGCCTTTAAGCCACAATCTTTTCAAAGAAATTAAATGAAACCAAGACTCATCTAGTTTTAAACCCTGCTGCAGAAAATTGTCATCAGTTTCTCCATGAAACAAGTTAAAGTGAAATGATTAGCCATTAGGGGGCAGTCTCAATTTAGACAAAATGAAGAATACAGAAAAAATGTAAATGTGTATCTAGCAGTGGAAAAAATAACAGCGGCAAACAACACACTATCCTGACTCCCCGCAGACTAACTCATTATGGACCAGTGACCGTTTCTCCTAAGTTACCCAACTTCCTGCTGAAGACAGTTTCTGCTAGCAGCTGTAGCTGATCTGTCTGAAACTTGCACAGAGAGCCTGTGAAGGACAGCTGGCCCTTTTCACATCTCATTGTCCCACTTAGAAATGCCCCCAGCACCTCTTTGTGCTCAAAGAGGAAAGATGGACTTCAGTGTATCACAAGTGACAGGTTTATCATAACTGCTCAGGCAACATATGTAATCGATACGCTACTAGTTTTCAGTAATATCTATATCGTTTACTATTCACACTTCCCATGGCTTCACATCTCACACTAGAACAGCAGAGACCAGCAGCATCATCATAGGTCCTTTCCTAATATTCTCCTTTGGTTGACTTTTTCCTCATCACAAATTTTTATGACTATAAATTTTGAATAGACAAGGAGTGGGGGACTGGGGCAGAGTGTGTGTGGGCATGAGTATTATTTCAACAGCATAGTTAGAGATTTATCTACATGGGATGAGCTGACACCTGGCATGATGAAATGCTTAATGCAGCGAGAATTTCTTCACGCAGTGTTACACATAATATGGTTTGGGCCTCTGGAATCCATTGGGATGCCCCACACTGTGCTTCAACTTGAGGTTTATTGGTTTTTCTAACAATTATTTTCTCTGCTCTTCCCCTTCTTCTCTTTACCTTTTCCTTCCCTTCTTCAAATTTTGGGACCAGAGCTTAAATATTTTCTCACAGTTAAATTTGGATGATAACTCTAGCAGTGAGGTCCGGGGTCCGACTGAAGACAGCAGTGATCTTGTATATAATCGGCTGAATGTTAGTTTTCCTTCTTCGGTCACAGTAATATTCTTTTCAGAGTTTGTAGTTTGGTCTGTGTAGAGACTGACGATGACAACTTGTAAGAACCTTTTTCTTTCACGACGTGCTTTCCTGCATCACTTTGTGTACTGTGCAGATGGCTTGTGTGGGCTTCTGGTCCAGAGAGAGAGGTGCAGTATCAGCCTCTGGACTTAGTTTGTTTCTATGGATACGACGTAAAGTCACATTTAGACAGTGGCGATGATGAAGATGATGATGACGATAATTCTGTTAGTTCGTGATGTGCTGTGGAATCAGATTAAATAATATACAGCAGTGATACAATAATAACACAACAAAACGTGAGACAAGCTATTAATCAGTTAAAAATTGGAAGGGATCACTTCCACCATACTACACAACTTATTTTCCAGCCCATGTTGCACATCAGTTCTACCCTCAAAGGGGTTCAATTTCCTCTAAAATGTGATATCTGTGAGAAGTATTAGTAACAACTGGCCCTTAAGAAGGTTTTTTTCATGAATTTAGCTATTCATGGCATGATGGTCAATTGTTAACAACCACATAAAAGTTAACTAATGTATATACAGCATTCAGGACAAGTGCCTGGAAGATTGATGGATAGATGGATGCAAATGCTATAAACTTTTAAGTCATGGAAATGACAGGTGACTTCTGACCTTCAGAGGGTGTAGATGGTACTGATTGTGTTTCTGTTTCATCTTTGCCAGATATTGAAAAATCAATGACTTGTCTTTAAATATAGGTCCTTATGCATGTGTTAGTTAAAATATTTTTTTTTCCAAAAAATGTAGAAATGTAGTTCTTGCAAGCACTGCTTGAATCTTCTTGAGGTGATTGACATTGGGGCCAGACAAATTCTCATCTGTGACCATAAAGGCTTTGATAATGACTCTTTCACCAGCCGCCAGCGTGCTTCACCATCTTGAAACGTGGTTAAAACATTAAAGTGCATTAGCATGCTCTTAGATTTCTAGACAGCGTCTGTCACATGCTAGAATTAAATTATTTAGCAGTCAGCCGATGGCAGGTGTGACCCATTGAAGCAGAGCTGTGTTAGCACTCACCTGTGTGTCCCACCTGTCATTACGGGGCACGGGTCACAGCTTACCCCTGCTCTCCTCTGCTGCCTCATTCCCAGCTTCCATTGTTCTGTAGAAGCTACATGCAGCCCTGTATGGATGGAGAGGTGTGCAAGATACTTCCTGATCTCATGGACTGGTGCCATATCATCGGAAACAAGGTCAAAAGCAGCATATGGGTGAGTGTGTGTGTGTCTGTTTGGCAAATCTAATGGTGTTTTTGTGAGTGTGTTAACAGGAACCGAGAGGGAAGTGTGTGAACACAATGCAGGTAGGTAGTGTGCGAACAGAAAGCCACTGAGCAATGTGCAAACGGAACACCAGTGGCAAGCGTATGAGGAGGAAAGCTGAGAATTGAGATATGGGACTCGATCAGAGAAAACAGTGTGGACCCGCAGAGGAGAGTAGGTGACTCACAAAAGAATGAACTACTGAGGAAAAAAATCAGAACAAAATCTGACATTCAGAACTACCTTCCTATAAGTGAGATATAATTTCCAGACATTGAATTTAAGTAAGAACCCCCACAGTTGAACATCGCTGTATGTGCACTCAGCAAAGAGGTGGCCCAGCTGATTCATCTCCCAGCTGAATTCCATTCCCATAAATCATTTTTCATAGCCTGGGGTGTTTCTTTTGCAAGCATAGAATTTCTCTCCATAAAAAGATATGCATAAAATATTTTCAGGTGATTTTTTTTGTCATTGGCATAAATTTTCTTCCTGGGTAGTTTATGCTCTGTAAAGTTTTTTGTTTACAAATCCAAATTCTTCACTGCAAGTCACCTTTAAGCTGCTTTTGAAATTCAGGTCATTGGATCAAAGTATTTCTCCTCTGCCTTGGAGATAAAGGCCTACAATTCCATTCACTTCAAGCATCATGTTATGATTAAAACACATCATGACAATGAACAATATAAGCTATTTAATATAGTATCTGAATTTAAGGTAAAAGCTGAAAAAATACTGAGCAGAAAATGATCATCAATTACCGTATCTAAAACAGATTGATATTCTGAAATATTCCTTTAAAAATACTGACCTTAAAAAATAAGAAAAAGAAAAAGAATACAATTTGCCTTAAATTCGACTGAGTGGAATGCTGGGAAATAATTCATTTACTGTTTCCCTTTTGACTTTATGTTAAGTTGATTTTTTTTTCTTTGAAGGAGTAAACGATCGATGACAAGAATAGTGGTGGTATCAATAAAAATGTGCCCAGAACAACATTAAAACGAGACACCAGATGCATTCGTTAAAAGCATTTGTCTGCTAGCTACACAATGTCGTGCAAAAGTATTTGCTCAGAATAAATACACAATTTTACATTACAATTGCAATCACAGTAAATCAACAGTAAAATCTAAAAAGAATTTCTTCTGCACTCCAAAAAGTTAATATCTTATTGAACGGCTAGAAGAATTTGATTAGTTAAAAAGCTGGTGAGGTAATTATTTATTTGTTTGTTTGTTTGTTTTTGGCTGTGGTTTAGAAATCTGCCATTAGTGGTAGAGTATGAAATTCATCATTTGCACAGAAGACGAGATGTAAATAAAATGGGGATTTGCTCATGGTACCAATAAGAAGGTTTGTTATTATGAGTCATAACCAGGGCATCACCACTATTGCCGATTCAACAGATTAAACAAGCATTCTTAATTTTAATATATTTTAAGCCTGGATTTTAGTAATTATAGATACCAGTGTTGCAATACCTTCTGTGCCATCCTCACTGTTGTCTTGTCTACTAGGTAGTTTTTTTTTGTTAATTTGCTTCCCTGGACTGCTGTAATAACTGGATTAGATTATATTAATCTACACAGATGTATATTTTAACAAGGTATATCTAAATGCAGTGCCCCTAAAGTAGCCTACCATCTCGTAGTCAGAACATCAGCATCCACAGTAATTCAATTTGACACAGCATTCCAAAATAGGATGAGTGGTGGGCATCGCAGTTGAGTGACTACTCAAGCTGGAAATTCTCTTTCATCTGGCTGCCCCTCTCCACCTTTAGAAATACAGCTTTCTGCTCGTCCATAACTTTCTTTGGCTTCTAGGGTGATTTGTAGGTGTTCCAGATTCCAAGCAGTCACCTGCTGCTGTAATTGCGTTCAGGTCTTTCATGTAAACTCTTATTCATTTATTTTTACTTTTACACGAGAGACTAGTCAAGTATAATAATAAAAGAAGCTGCCATGTGAGATTGCTCACCAAATGGTGTCATTTGCCGCGTTCATTTAAAAAAGACACCTAGCAGAAGGAGCCAAGGAATAATGAAACACGAAAGCTATAGCCAGGGAGTCCAAGCGAACCCCCCAATGCGTAAAAGCCATCAGCTCGCTGCTTTTTACTTCATGAAATTTTTTTGTCACTGTCTTTTCTTTTTTATTTTAGGAGTGCTGTCATGCCAAGGGACTCGAGACATGGTTAGTAAATAGTCAACACTGTCCATCGTTTTGAAATGATACAGTGTACAGAATGAATACAGAATGAAAATAATGGCCTAATATAGCACATTTTTTAGTCATGTACAGTACTGTGCAGAAGTCTTGGACAGTCAAAGAAGTTGTTTATCTTGATAGTAATGTGTATTAATATGTAAATATTTGCTCAGGGAAAAATACAACATATGAAAATTAACAGTAACTGTAATAATGAACAATAATTTCATCTTTTTCTTACTGTATCTCGTTAGATGGCTAGATAAACTCTGCTTTGGTTCCCAAACCTCTGCTTAGGGAGCACCTCAGCCATTCTGTATGTCTGTTAAATTTCTCCACCAGCTCAATTAAGTATCTTGATTTATTGAATAATTCACTGGGGTATTGATTGGTCAAACAAGGTGGGGTGGTGGTTGAGTCAAAAGGGATGGATGGTTGCAGCAAATACTGGCGTGATTTTAGTAGGCATTTTGAAATTGGTAAACTGATGCACTTTGACAGACATAAGAACATAAGAACGAGAGGTCATTCGCCCCATCAAGCTCATTTGGGGAGAACTTAACTAATAGCTCAGAGCTGTTAAAACCTTATCTAGCTCTGTTTTGAATGAACTCAGGGTTTTAGCTTGCACTACACTAGCAGGAAGACTATTCCATACTTTAACAAGCCAAATTAATTTTAAAATGTTCCTTTGCTAATTTCTATTTATGGCCACGAGTTGTAGTTTAAACTAAAACTGAAATAGCCATTTGGCTGAACAGCATCCAGACCTGTCAGAATCTTATATACCTGGATCATGTCCCCCCTTAGCCTCCTTTGCTTGAGGCTAAACAGATTCAGCTCAGCTAACCTCTTCTCATAAGACATTCCTCTAAGACCAAGAATCATTCTTGTAGTCCTATGCTGCGTCCTTTCCAAGGCAGAATATCCTTTTTTTTTTTAGAATTTAGTTGTCATTGTTGACATGCCATGCACAACAACAAAATATGTCCTCTGCATTTAACCCATATGTGACAATATGACATAGCAGGGGGCAGCTAATTCAGCACCCGGGGAGCAGTGCTTGGGGGCAGTACTTTGCTCAGGGTACCTCAGGGGTATCTTCCTGGTCAGGGATTTAAACCTGCAATCTTTCAATTATGAGTGCACTTCCCTAACCATTAAGCCACCACTGCCCATTTGTAAGGCATGGTGACCAGACCTGCACACAATATTCCAGGTGGGGTCTTACCAAAGAATTCTATAATTGTAGCATCACCTCCCTTCACTTAAACTCCATACACCTAGAGACCCAACATCCTACTGGCCTTTTTTATTGCTTCCCCACACTGGCAAGAGTGGGCCATGGAAGCATCAACAAACACACTGAGGTCTTTCTGATAATCAGCTACCTTTATTTCAGTGCAACCCATAAAATATCTGCTCCTTGCTTGGATTACCTTACATTTATCTACGATAATTTCATCTGCCAGATATCAGCCCAGTGACTAATTAAATCAAGATCCTGTTTTAGCCTCTGTGCTGCTAGATCAGTATCTGCTACACCACCCACCTTGGTGTCATCTGCAAATTTAACCAAATTTACTGTATGTATTGGTGTCAATATAATGTCATAGTTTTATACCAACATGAAGATCATTTAAACATTTTCTGTGACTGCCTAAGACTTTTGCACTGTACTGCACTACTCCTTGTATACTCCAAAGATTCCTGTTTTGTTTTGTTTCTGTGCAGTAGCATGGTTTTATTTGTATCTGTAAATAAAAGCATGCTTTGCTTTCTGATTTTGGCATCCATTTTGTTTAGATAAAAGGTGACTGATTCAGACTCAGATGAAAATGGCCATATCCAAGCAGGGATTGGCTAACAGCTGGGATGTTGATGCACATACAGTATGCAAGTGTGACTGGCTTCCTGCAGGAGGTGAATGTGCAAACCCAGGCGGGGAATACTGAATTCTAACAATGTGTGAATATGCATCTACAAGTAGGATTGGCTGGATGCAAGGCCTGGATGCACATATGCTGGAGGGATTGGCTGGCCACAATGCGTGAATGTGCATATTCATTGTGCATGTGACTGAGTGTAAGATGCAAACGTAAGTATTCATGCAGGATTGGTCACTTTAAAAGGTGCATACTCATTTCCTAGAGGGATTTGCTAACTTGTTGGATGTGAACACACATTTCCAGGCCTTATTGGCTGAGAGCAGGTTGTGAATTTGTGCATGCACAAGGAGCGGCTGTCAGTATAGTGTGCATGCAGAAATAAATGATTAATTGGCTGTATGCTTGGTGTGAGTATCAACATTCAAGGCTGATTGGCTGCATGTGCATAGGCAAAGTTACCTGAAAGCCTAGATGTACATATTGAAAAACAAAGTATACATTGCTTGTCTGGATTGTTCCTCCACCTTAAAATAATCAATAATGTTTGCTATTATGTAATGATTTGGTCATAAGCTATTAAAATGCGTATAATATTGCCCACCATTCAGTGTTTTTGGTTTTCCACATATATCTAATTTTCCATTAATATAATATAATAATAAGGAAGCAGTTTTAAAAAACTGAACTACTTCCTCAGAAGTTTCGCACTTAAACCAACAAGAGAAAAAAGGTAATTGGTTCTGCACTCACAATTACTTTCTTGTTTACATTTCATTTATTTAGCAGATGCTTTTATTGAAAGCTATATTCATTTTCAGAAAGAAGGATCAGTCTCATTTGGGACTCCTCTAGCAACCACTTGTTCTACGCAAAGTCAAACCTGCCATACCCAAGGATTCTCCGGAAAAACACAGTACTGAAAGAGTCCAGTCTTCATCTCAGCTCACTACATAGCATCTATGTCTTACAGCCATATAGCAAGGCAGGGAGCACCAGAACTCTAAAGACTTGGACCTTCGTCACCTTGCAAAGATATTGGGAGCATCATACACCCCTTTCCAGTGACCTCATGACCCCCCATGATCTCCCAATCCATCTACCAACTTCGTAGGAAGAGTCACCAGACACATTAATATCGCTGTCAATGTAAGTGAATCTCTTGATGAGGTCAAAATTCTCCCCACAGACAGACACACTATTGATGGCTGTGCCTAAGAAGTCATTAAAGTTCTGGATCTTGGCCAGGACATTTGCAATCCCAGACACTCAGTCTCCTTGCGCTCGTGAGATCCCCAATCAGAGCCTCCATTGACTCCATGAAGATCACAGCATTGTTGGCAAAGTCAAGATCAGTAAATCTTTCTTCATCAACAGATACCCTACAGCTGCAGGACCCCACAACACCCAGTCCATGCAAGCACTGAACAGAGTAGGAGCAAGAACACACCCCTGGTGAACTCCAGAATCAACTGGGAAGAATATACAGGTTCTGCACTCTGCAGAGCACCCATAATATCAGTGTAAAGGCCAGCCCTGATGTCCAGCAACTTCGGCAGGATCCCGTGAAGTCTCATGGTGTCCCATTTGGGCAACTCGATCTACTGAGTCAAACACTTTACGAAAATTGACAAAGGCTGCAAAGAACTAGCAAGGACCTTACCCGGCTCTGAGAGCAGTGTTATCCCCCTGTAGTTGCCGTAATACAGGTGATCACCCTTTCCTTTCCAGATCCCTGCGGCCTTCCCTACCCCCAGCTGATTCACTAACCATGCAATCTCAGTGAGATTGGGTGGTTCATAGCTGATTGGAGGATCAACCTCAAGAATCGTGGACCTAGAGATGTCCAACATCCTAGCCAGAGGATCAACTTTGACCAACTGCTCAAAGTAGCCGGCCCATCAGGTCACAACTTCAGTGTCATCCATAAGGACTGTTCCTTTACCCACCCTGACTGCAAGTCTCTGAGGTCCAGATTAAAATGTATGCAATGCTTCGATTCCTCTGTAAGCAGGATGTGGTTCACTAGACCACATATGTTGTGTCTCAGCTGTCCTCCTCATTTCCTGGTATAGACTGGAGTTGCCACCAAGTCATGCACTGTGACCCCTCTTGATAATATCCAGGGTGTCCTGTGAGATGAAATGCCTCCTTCTGGGAATACCGGCAACACTCACACAACCCTCTGCAACTTTCAGGGTCTTACCACGGAAGGTCTCGCACATCACATTAGAGTCGGCAATCACCAAATCTGCAAGTTCCTCACATAAACTGCGTGCAAACTCATCAGAAGCAAATCCAGACTCTTTGGTAGCCTGCTGGACCTAAACTGAATCTTTAGAGTAGCAACAAATCTGTGGTTATAATTTACAAACTGGCCACTTCTCTAGACCCTGCAGTTCTGCAGGAGCCTCCAGCATCTGCCCACGAGGATGTGATCAACCTCTTTTACTGCATTAGTATTGGAGTACCAAGTCCAACGATGAGCCTCAGGGCATTGGAACCAGGATCCAGTGACCCGGAACCCCTGACCCTTCGTGAAGTCCAGGAACATGGGAGACACTCTCACCCTGGTCCAATACAGTAGTGGCTTGTCCTTTTACACTGTGAAATGTGTAGATTTATATTATAAAACCTTGTGATTTTCGTTATTGTTGGTCAGGTGCTCTGCTCTGCAATGTGGGGTTGAGAAAGTTGGCAACCCTAACAAGGGGTAAAAACGGGGCAGGGAGGATCAGGCGAGAGCACAGGGCACACTGGAGGGCACACTGGAGGGCACTTGCATGTTGATGTAGCAACTTCAATCACTGCTCTGTGAAGCTTGAAACAAAGAGGTGCTATACACATCACTGACGAGGGTACAGACAAGAGGCAGCTGGGGTGATCCACACAAGGACTGTAATGAGAGGTACGATTAAACAAGTAACAGGTGTGGCTCATTAGAGCCACTCAACGGAGAGAACAAGGGGAAAGGCATGCAGGGCGTGACAGACGTGTTATTTTAAATTCAAGTTTAAAAGTGTAAAATTCTTTCCTGGCACAACAGCTTAAGAAGAATGTATGCATCGTGTTTTAGATTATTTTTTGAACATAGGAAATGTATGGTATCTTGGTATGGGGTAGCAGAGTTGCCTTATACAATTGACAATTGGGGGTTAAAATCCTGAGCTTTCTGTGTGTGGAGATTTTTTCATGCCCTTCCACTTATTACACTAGTTTCCTCCCACTGTTCGGTAACATGGTTTCTGTAAATTGTCCATGGTGTGTGCATGCTATCAGGTCCATCCAGTCTGGTATACACCTCAGCCTTTGGCCCTCTTCTCGCTGGGCTATAGCTTTCCTGTGACTCTGACCAGGAGGCCATTTTCTCTGCGGAATTAGGAAGTGCTCATTGGAAGAGCAATAAGATATAAGATATATCGTGAAAAATATCATGGTTCTGTGTGTGTATGCTATCCTGTCATGTGGCATACAGGGTTGCAAATAACAGAGAATAAAAAATGGAAAATGTATAAATAGCTAGAAATCCCTTCCATCTTCCATGCTGTTTACCAATAATGATTAGATAGATAGATAGAGATAGATAGATAGAGAGAGATTGATAGATATACAGCTGCCCCCCAGCTATTTTGTTTCGCTGCCTGCTTGCCACCCATGTGGGTTCTATATTTACCTGCTGAGACACAAGCACCATAAGCGTGAGTGGGCCCGTTTCATGCGGTAATACTTGCTGGGGCACCATGTTGTCCAAGAGTGTATTTAAAGAGCGCAGCTGTTTACATTTTGGAAATGCACCATCTCCTGGGACTTTGGAGTGTGCCACACATCCACTGGAAAGGGAGATTTGCTTTTATTCTGGGCAGCCTGCATGGGTGTTATACTTACATTATGGAAAAAAACAAAGTATATTACTGTAATTCTAAAAATAGCACAGTTTCTTGTGTGAATGAACTAACAGAACTTGCACAATGATAGGTGTATTGGCTCGCCTCATTTGGATTGTATCCAGCAAGAACTGTCATATGATAATCTTAGCTGATCCTCCTTCGTCTTTTGCTTTCACCCTTTACAGCTTAATATGCACTGAAAAAAATTTCAGGAAAAATTACAATGCCTGACTCCTCCTATTGCAAGTTATTTCAGTGCAATTGAACTGATTTGACCTGGAAATCCATCATATCAAACTGTATGGGCAATTGGTGTTCTGGTTTTAATTGTGAATGAAATACAAAATTGGTTTTGAAACACTACGGTGGGTAATTAGTACCAACACATCACGGATTCTTAAGACACTTTAATCAAATGGCAACATATATGCTCTACATTTACAGACAGAGCAAATTATTAAAGGTGTTGCAAAATACCAGAGTATAGTGTTTACATGTGTTTTTAATAATCCGATTACTGTGCTTAGATGACTGGCTTTCATCATCAGTTGTTTAAAAACACATGGAAACACCTAAATCAGGTTATTGCATCTAAACGTAGTCATAGTCAGCTAGCAAATCTAGATCTCACATATTTTATGACTTGGGAAACTGCATGCCCCTCTGTATAGCCACTACCGTTGAACTAAATGGACCAAAAACAATATCTTGGTATTTTTAGGCAGATTAGTGATACACAATACTTTCAGTTAAGAGTGCAAAATGTTCAGTTTTAAATGAAAACCACATGTGAGATATAGCAAATGAAGAGTGCTTTTCCAAAACGAGAAAAAAAAAAAGTTTTTCATGACATTTTGCTGTGCACTGACTCTAATCACTGCTCTATCAACATTTTATGCCAAATCGCTATATTTCCTTGTTTAAGATGTACTGCAAGATGCCATTTTTTTCCAAAGCGCAATAAGCGCCGTACCTATTTTTTTGTCAAAACGCGATATATCCTCTCGACCAACCAGAATTTGGTGAGCGTGCAACTTTTTTATTTGTTGCGATCTTGTTTAGTGTTCTCTTCAAAATGAATGCTTTAAACCCTTTTGATGGCATCGATGAGCCAGTAAGACCTAAAGCTGGAGGTAGAAAATGACGACTGGACAAAGAAAACCACAAACAACAACAAACAAAGAAGGTTTGTCACTCCGGCGGCGCCTTAATACTTACTGTGGGATGTCAACACAAGGCTGCTGCCACCGGTTTCTGTCAAACCGAGAAGCCGGTACCTGATTTTTTATTTTATGTGGTGGACGATATTGAAACGTGAAATTGCCAATATTTATTCTATTGTACTATTTAGTTTATATTACTATTTTTATGTATTTATGTATTTTTTTTTATTTAATGCATTTGCACTTAATTTGATTTATATTCATTTATTGTATATTGAGTCCTTGATGTCATATGTTGCAAGTTCACACATAACACACACAAACAATCAACTTTTTGGAAATAAAAGGATGGATTTATTGCGTTTTGGAAAAGAATGGATGGATTTATAGTGTTTTGAAAAAAATAATAAACTTTGAATTTATAATCAACAATACTGTTGTTTGATTTAACAATCATTGTTCAACATGTTCAGA
>JABFEA020000110.1:24650325-24662751 GCA_019775915.2 Cyphomyrus plagiostoma
GGACAAATCACGGGACCGGCGTGCGGCGGCGCCACACGGGTGGAAACAATCGGGAATCACAAGAGGTAATGAGGGGGCGTGGCACACGAAGGGCTGGAACAAGACGGATGACGCGGTACGTCACACCTTAGGATCCCTTATATCCTATTAGGCTTATTGCATGGTATGTATATAATATATAATATATATATAATAAAGTTAGCCACATATGCTATATGTTTTTTTGTTTTCAGCACATTCTCAGCAACTCAAATGTGTCTTAATTTGCTGAGTAAATACTGACACAGTTTTGATATCATCCTTATCATGAGAAGAAACTCGTTGAAATTTTCCCATTTTTTAGCCTCATCTCATATAGAAATCTGCAGGCAACACAAATATTATCTTATAAATGTTGTGATTATGGACTCTATAATGTGGGAATGCTGGGGTTTTCATTGGGGACCCTGGCTCAGCATTGTGAAGGAATACAGGGTCGGTGTCAGACAGAAATGAATATCTTTGATTTTTCATCCATTTGGCAACTTGTTGAAGTTATCTGATGTATAGCAATGCATACAGTACTTCATAACATCTGGGAGAAATTGAAATAGAAAAGCATTGTTTAGTCCATGATCCCCTGGATAAACGCAGACATAACCAACAGTTTTAGAATCTAATGCTGAATGCTTTCTTCCTATCGTTTTACTGCCCATATATGCTATTATTGGTAAAGTGAAACTTGAGAATGAAGCTTTTAGTCTGCATTTTAGTCTCAAACAACAAACCAATGCTGCAGCACGTCATTGTGTTTACATGTTCCAGTTACACAATGGGTGCCTTCTACTGTATGTTAACAGTATTGACAGAGTTTCACATCAGACATCCATATACAAACTTTTGTCAATAAGCATTACCAAAATATCAAGTGATTGTCTTCGTAATAGAGTATTGTGTTTTCTTGTTATTTCTAGTAGAACCCCATCCTATTCATAGGCTTATAATAAATGAATTATAATATAAATATGTTTTTACCCAGAAGGGTAGTAAGTGGATCATTGCGGAAGCAAATATGTCTTTTGTTTTCTATCTAATGTGAATAATATTGATGTTTCATGGATTATTAACGGTGTGCTTTGGTGGAAAATGTTTAAAAAATATGCCTCACTGTGCACAAGATCCCTCTGGACAATGTTGCAACCTGGGCGACGGGATCAGTTCCGATGATATGCGATTCATCTTTGTGCATCATCCCTATCCAAGTTACGAGCCTGAGATTAATGGGTGAGAAAATCAACACATTTTGCATTTATTGGGTTCAAATGGTTAATCTAACAAAACAGGCTTTCTGTTGGACCTGCTGAATGTTCATGATTCATATATATGTCCATAATCCAAGCTACAGTATAAGCATGGGTTTGTGGTAATTGGCATCTGTGCGTAGGTATTCAATCTTTAATCTTTCCACAGGTATTTTCAAGTCAAAAATAGACAGCTACCTTACCTGCAACCCAAACCAGGAGAAAAACCAAGTGACAGGTACCAGTTCTGCAGAAAAAGCTCAAAAATCTCCCAACCGCACCTACCACAGGAACATGTAAAACCCGTCATGTCAGCTCCACTCCACAAGTCAATTATGCAAATTATTCAATTAAATCAAAACAACCCAGAACGTGTCACAATATCACAATCAGTTATGTATACTGGATGGAAGATGAACGCATGTGCAGTCCAAGTTTGGGTCATAATCCTGTTGAATCCAGGTCCATGTCGCGCAAGTATCATGTCAGAGTTAAGGAACCTACAGTACGTGCTACAACTCTCTGGGATATATTGAATTATTTATGTTTTATTACAATTATTGAATTGACCTATTAATTCCACTCCAGTTAATCATTTTTGTTTTCTGGTTATGAAAGTCAGTAAAAAATGTGTTAACTGAGTGCTTTGAGTCCCTGTCACGACACTTCATGAATCTTCAGAAAAATGATCGCAGTATGGGGTGTGGGGAATGGTTATGGGGTCCCCTGAAGCATTTGAGATTCACTAGAAGCATAAAAAGTCGGCCCTGATCATCATTTAAGAAAAGTCGTGCTTGTCAGACTATTCCACACATGTGAGACATTTAGTTGTAAAGTGGGTCTCCTGGAGGCTCCGATGGTGCCACGGGAGTAGGCGGGATGAACTCACGCTAACGAGATCTACCATCATTCTGAGACAAAGGAGTAGCATTTATAACTGATGGCCACTGGGTCCATTTTAAATTTTCCAAAGCGATACAATACAACTAATGAACACATACAAAGTACTGGCATCACTTAAAATTAAATATAGTCCCATTTTCAAAACAAAAGTATATTATATTGTTTATTCTGTTGAAAACTTCAGGATATCGTGTAATCAGTTTAAGGTGATTGCTTGCCTGAAACACAGTGTTTCCTGACAACAGTACTCCATATCAGCGGTTTCAGTTATCCGCTGTACAAAAAAAAAAGAATAATACATTGTAAAATGTGTAACAATTTGTTGTTTTTCATTGGTCCTTTGTTCTTCGAGGGGTATAAAAAGTATGATTTTCATTGCTTCATTCTTTATATCATGGTCTGTCTCGTCCCCGTTTGGCCAGCAGAGGTCCCTGGTCATCCCAGTATCCCTCTGTTCCGAGCCCCGATGCCTTGCTCCTTCACACCTGTCTCTCATTTGCTAGCTCTGTACCGTGTACATATGTTACATATGTGGCTGCCGTCACTGTGTTCCCCAGCTCAGTCATTGTCATTCCATGTGTAGTTAGGTGTTTGGCCCAATAAATTATGTCTTTCTCGCAAAACTGCAGCATCTGGGTCATGCCTCACCTGCCGCACACGACACCTTCATACACAATATTTTCTCATTGCTCTATTGTCTTTTGAAAATTAGGGTAAAATGTCAGAATCCCTTTCATTGTACTACAATGTACTTCCTGTATTTAATGACCAATTACCATTTATCAGTACAAGAAAATAACATTATATATGGGGTCCATTGGTGGTTCGCTATTATCAAAAGTTTTGGCTATTCATGGTCTGTTTTGGGACATATCATCTGTGGATAGGGGGCAAATGTAGTTGACATAAAAATCAGATTGAAGTGGCCAAAATATAGATAGGTGACCTGGAACACAGCAGCTGCCTAGGGGTGCGGATGCAGCATTTTTGTCCTCGGTGTCTATACAGAGTTTCATACTGAGAAATCAGAGAAGAAGCTGCCGCAGAAGGACATTTCAGTGTAGCTCATCTTCTCTTATGGCTCCAAGATCATGAGGACATTGAGTCGTTATCTAAGATGCTGAGCTGCTTCCTGATATGAACAGGGATGAAAATAGAATGATACAAATATCCAAATACAACTACAATCTGTTTTTATGGACAGTGCTCCCGATGAACCCATTATTTTATTTGCTGTAACGAAATTGCAATGCTTTGGATTTTGGATTGATATAGGTGACATTATCCGACATGTAATCACACTGAGAAGGTGTCATTGGTCAAGTGAACCAGCCAAGGCTTCTAACATAAAAATACAAAATAAAACAGCTTGCAGGATATGGATGGAGATTAATGCTGTATTTTGAATTTCATTAAAAAATGTACTTAGGCTGAATTGCATAAGGAACTAACTCGTTAATTAAATGACCGAAATAATGAGCCTATTCTGTTTTTTTAGAAACAATGTATATTTTTCTGTACTGAAATATTGCCTTTTTTGGTCATGAATCATTTTCCAGCAAATAAGCAGTGTACATAAATATATAAATAATGAATTAATACACAACATTGCAACTGAATAATATTCCATTTTAAACTTTCATCATAGCATCAGCAGGTGGTGTTAACTAGTAAATTGAAATAAATATAGTGGAGGAAACACGGAATAATTATTTATTAATGAGCATTATCAAGACTGGGATAATCATAGACAATTTCATATTAAGAGCATAAAGACCTGTGATACGGCTTTTGAAGACTTTTTCATTTTTTGATACCATAGTATCAAATAGCATAGTAATGACTTACTCGCTATATGTCAGACGTAGAGTTACGCTTAGATAGAGAGCTCATGACTGCTGACTACTTATTTTCTGACAAATAAACCAGAGGCATACACACATAAGGGTGTAAAGAATGCATTTGCAGCAAGTATAAATGTCTACTCAGGTAGGTGGATTTTCATAAGAATCTGCATTAGACCTTAACAGGGACTTGAAGGAGTCATTGCGACACTGTCACTGATGGGTCACCCACAAAACAGTTAGAACAACTCAACTTAGATTGAGTTAAGGCGAACAACAAACAAGAGAAAACCAATGAGTGAGTAATGTTCAAATGGAGTTTATATGTGGAAAAAAATGGATGTGCCACACCTGTTCATGACTGTTAATCAGGCAATTGACCCTACAATGTGTAAGCCACTGGCAATTAGCTCTTAATGTTATTTAAACAGCACATTGCTCACTGCACAGTCATCATCATTGCTCTTAGAGTGTGGGCCTTTTGTTTCAGTGTCTTGTTTGTAGGACTTGGTTTAGTATATTAGTATTTCTCCTGAGGTTTTCCTCAGAGTTCCCAGAGTGACCACTGACTTAGTGGGTCTTATTTCAGGGTCCATAGTTGTTGTCAAGTGCTGTCTTACATTTCTGCACCTGGTTAACTAGTGTTCTATTGTTAGATTCATGGTTCTGATTAGCCAGAGCTCCACAGTTGTTGTGCTGGGCAAATTGTTATTGGGATGCATTCAAAACCGCATACTTGTACTATAGGTACTGAAATTTTGTCAGAAGCCTACTAGTGGGCCGTTAATGTAATATTTACTGTTTGTAAGTGTAAGTACAGTATCTATGCATTCACACATTGCAGTCACCATGTTGTAAAATTTCTCAATCTGGATGTTTCACCAATTATGTTTGAACCCCATGAAAGTTTAAAAATGATCTAGGGGATACATATTTCAGTCAACTTATGTAAGCAGTTATTTTCTACTTAAATTTGCACAGAGATGGCACTTTCTCTGCTATCTTGACAAATTTCTGAGCAAGCAATTTTCATCTCTGGTCCATTGGTCTGGAGATAGTGTAGCATCTGTAAGTTGTACACTTAGGAATTTTGCAGAATGTCATCTGGGTATTGTTTGCCTACTGTTTCACCCATGCTGAGGATCTGAACATACTGCTTGCCTCTAATACTAAATTTCACCTATTACATAGCAAACAAGTATGCAGTTCTGGATGCGCAGAAGGGTTGCATGAGTATTTTAGTTTTGTGTTTCAGCTTTGTTTCCTATGTCCTGGTTCCTGGTATTCTGTTCCTCTGCAACTGAATCTGCCTTCTTGTACACCCAATCTGGGGGCCACCCATCCAGTCAGCAGTCCCAAGTCCCATTGGCTACCAGTTTCCAACAGTGAGCTACCATAACAGCTAATGGACAGAAGACCTGGTATTATAGATGGCTGGCCCAGGTTAACGTGCTCTGTCTCAGCCTAGGTATATAAGAGTCTATAAATTAGTTTTTACTCAAATGCTCAGAATTCTAGTCATGACAGTAAGACCACATTTGTCTCTGTACTGAAGTGAATAAAAGGCAGTTCTATGAGCTCTGTGAGTCCTGGGCTCTCTTCAGGGAATCAAAGGTTACAGATTTGACCATTTAAAGAACTGGATATTTGTTGAAGTAGCTTTGGTAGCTTCAAGGACATTAGACCTTTATAATTTTAGTTTCCAGGATTTTTATTCATAATATTCTTAATCACCACCATAGCAGCTGCTGCCAGTTGTTCATAGTCTGGCCTTAAATGCCACTTTGGATGCTTATTTGCATGTTTCACTGCATGCTTCACAAATGTATCCAAACCCCACAGCTATACAACTCCAATTTATGTCGTATATGGTCAGGTTTACCTGATTCAGAAGTCACAAGAAAACTATGAAAAAAAGTAAACAGTGATCTAAATTTCAGACTCAACTTTTTTATTTAAAAAGAATCTTCTAATTGGTTCAAATCAGGTCCTGAGGCTTCCTGAAATAATGAACAGTTCATAGTTCTGCTTTGGGTGGTTCTAATTTCCATTACTTAATCCTCATTGACCACTAATTCTACTAGGGTCATGGTATTACAGAATCCATCTTTAGAAGTACGGGGCATAAGACATGGTGCACCTTTGAACAGGATATCAGTCAATGGCAGGGCACTCACAGAAATGTACTTTCATCTCACAAATTATACACTCAGGGCTTTTTAAGGTCAACTATACACTTGAATAGCATTTAGTCCATTTAGTCACCATTAGGTTTCTCTTCTGTGATTCAATATAGCTATTATCTTTTTGTCTTGGGCTCTATAAATGACTGGTGATGCAGTGTTTGTCTTAGTGCTGCTGGTATTATTTGTGCCCCAGTCATGCTATATTGAAGCTTTAAAAACAGCATAATTTAAAGCCCATGTTATATTCTAATGGGCCATGTGTCCTGGCAGTGAGTGTGGTTCTGACAGAAGAAAGAGTGTATTGAGATTGTGCATAAAGAGGGAAGACTTATACTTGCTATGGAGAACACAGCCTTTGGTGTTACATAGAAAATACAAACTTCTTACTGCTGCCAGTTCTTCTGTATAGCTGGTAAAAAAGCAAAGAGAAATTTGCATCCTATGTGTAATATGGTTAGATGCATGACTAGAAATTGTCTAATTCTCGTAAGTGAGCTTATTAGAATTTTAAAATTGTCATTTCAAGGAACCATGAAATAAATGAAAAAATTGGTTTGCATGATGATGTTAGTGATCCATTCTTTATATATTTATTTTCTAAGCTGAAGCTTTTTAATGGATTTGTTCGGGTTATGTGCATTGTTAAAAAGTCATACAATGGTCCCTCTTCAGATATTATTCAAGATATTTTGCCTATGAGGACTAAAAAAATTACACCTCTTGTTTGTTTTATCTGTAACAAGCCAGCATATATGGTGCTGTTACAGGTACTTTATTCAAACTTGCTCTCTGCGAGATACATAAACAGGTGAGAGCAAACTTGGAGGTCAGAACACCAGGTCAGACAGCATCCAGCAGTCCTGAAGCAGCAGGGGTTAAGGTTCTTCCTCAAGGTGTGAAGGTCACAAGGCCTAATCGCGACATCTTCCAGCCACAGGATTTGAACCACTGAACTTGCAATTACAGGCACTGAGTTTGACCTGCAAGGCTGCGCGCTGCCCCATGTAAGCCAGGCATGTAGCTTGACGGATTTTGTTATGGTAACACAATGCAAAATTTACTAAATCTAGTTCGAAAACCATGGCTGAGATCCTGCTTTAATTATCAAGACGGTCATATCCACTTTCTTTTCTGGGGTGACCTTGGCAATGAAAACCAGGCATTGCCACAAATGTAACAAAATCTGTCTGCACCACATGGGCACAGCTGGTCTTTAGAAAGGTGACCAACCCTCATTCATCACATGGACTTGTGTAATATGAATGGATATTCAATGGCGTATGCAGCTTTTTGTGGTGTCCGACTGCACTGTAAGCACCTCATCAATAAGTCTGGAGTCCCCAGACACAGCTGCCCGTCCACCATGCTATGATGTATACACTCCACAGTGTGTGCTTTGTTTTACAGAACTCAACTCGCATATTCAAACTTGATATATATGCGGATCAGCTGTTTCAGGGAGGACTTATTTAGACCTCCCTGTTCAAGTAATCAAACCTCAGACCAGAAACATTCCCCACACCCTTTCCACATCTCCCTCATCATCCTGTATTCAATGTCTGCATTGTTAAAATGGGGATCGACATCCCTACCCTGGGAAACTCCAGGAATATGTTCTATACCATTAGCAAAACTAGTGCTGTACAGCAGCAACCAGAACCTCTAAAAAGAATGATGTTCAAATAGGCCAAATAGACAAGTTCTATCTATGTACTGTATGGAGTTCTTATTAAAAAAGATATACAGCTATAACATACCATATATCCTCAATTATAAACTGGGATTCGATTAAAAGTCAGGTCTCAGATAATAGCTGAGGGTGTGGTCAACATGAACAAATAAAGACCGGACCCCAAATACAGGGTGGAAGCAAAAAGAAATAGTAAATGTGGATAAATTTATGGGGGTTCATTTATAAAGGTTTCCGACGGATGAAACAGACAGGAAGCATTTGTATGCACCTTTATAAAAAAATTCATAAAGAAACAACATGAAAGATACCCTGAAAAGGTTAGCACAGGACACAGGAAAAGCATATCCCTTTAAGATAGAAATGTGTATCTAAATTGCATTTAATTAGTTTTAGTGCTTTGGTTAAATATGCGTTAAAAAGCACGGAAACATTATACCTGATAGACAACATACAGGATTTGTTTCATTGTTTTAAATGAATGACTTTATACAGTATATATACCAATATATTTATTTTGCAGAATCAAAGTTAGAGGTTGTGTACTGTAAGGCAAGCATTGATGTTGTTTATATTATATAATATTCTATTTTTTCAATTCAGATTTTGTTTGCAGTTAAATCTGATAGTTATTAGGTGCATGACTGTGGTGTAAAAAATGAATATTTATTAATGTTAATGTTTGCAGTAACTAGTGAAATATTGTGTTCTTATCTTGTGACACCTTGGTGCATTTACAGTAAACTCCAGTACACGTCTGGTCACATGGAAAGTTGACATTTAAGAACACACTTTTAGGAGGGAATTACGGGTACTCTTAGCCAGCTCTTAAAGTTTTGATGCCTTTCCAATACTGTAATCTGTCATTTTATATTTACTAATAAATGTATCCAGTAAGTTTCATGGGGTTCAAACTGATACAATGGTGGCTTTTGATTAATTTATGTATACTGTTGTATTTATATTAACAAAGTAACACAGTAACTACGGAAGCCCTGAAGGGCTAAACACACCAACGAATTCGAAAACACACCAGCAAAAGCAAAAACACACCAGCAAAAGCAAAAACACGCCAGCAAATTCAAAAACACACCAGCAAAAACAATGCTGGTGTGTTTTTGCTTTTGCTGGTGTGTTTTTGCTTTTGCTGATGTGTTTTTGCTTTTGCTGGTGTGTTTTTGAATTTGCTGGTGTGTTTTCACTTTTGCTGGTGTGTTTTCGCTTTTGCTGGTGTGTTTTTGCTTTTGCTGGTGTGTTATTGATTTTGTTGGTGTGTTTTGCCCTTCAGGGCTTCCGTAAGTAACAGTTATTTTTACAAATAAAGACCCATCTCTAATACAAGCCTACCTCCAATAAAGGCCTGCCTCTAACGCAGCCCTGCCTCAAATAAAGGCATGCTATTTCTGCAGCTTAGGTAAATAAAGGTTCCGGCCACTATATCAGGAAATACGGTAATCAGAAACACAATCTTTTAAAAAGGGTTTATTTTGATACAACATTATGGACATTTTGTCCTTCACTTCAAATCAGTTTTTCTATGATAGTATCGGTATCTCAGCTACTGTATCACTAGCCAGGTAGCAGTTAGACCTAAATATGTCCTGTGCTGCTTTAAAGCCTTTTAGGGCCCAAACCTGTATAGAAGCTGTGAGGCAGGGCACGTTGCAGCTCTCGAAGATTGCTGAGTGTTAGCGCAAACAGCTCCATGTCAGCGGCCAAAAATGGTTACATTCATCATCACCAGTGCAGCTTTGCACTGAGCCCAATTAGTGCAGCAGGTGGAGTATCGGAGTAGCGGAAAAGAAGCTGGACGTGCAAGTAAGTGGCTGCAGACTCAGGTCCCAGGAGAGACTGCTTATAGAAATAAATATACAGATGCGAAAAAAGAAAAATAATATTAGAAAAGCTTTCTGCTTTTTCTGCGTTCTCTCAGAAATGCCATCTGAGATTCATTTTTCATGCAAGATTTATGCATATGCAATGACATAAAGAAGGCTAGTTTTGTTGAGACAGCTGATATCTTTAGGCTTATACTATGGTGCATTCTTTTGCCAGGGTACGGGAGGAGAGCTTTGTATGAATGAGGCTTTCCTTACTTTGTAACTCCACTCACCCTCTTAGCTACATGGTTCTGCATGGGTGGCCGCCTATATCGCCTAAAGAGTTGACCGGCACTGGATACGTGACGTGGCTGCGATGATTCAAGAATAAAAATGGGGATTATCGAGATGAATGGTTTCAGTGTGAGATTGTATTAGAAACTGGAAGTACTATCCTGCTTCTGTACTTCTGTACTAAAAGCAGACTAACCATGTCAAACACCATGGCTCAAACATGGCTGAATGCTGCCTGGTACTTTTCATGTCTGGGTCACTGCTGTCTCAAGAAGCTATTTTTAATTAAAAAAGTAATTAGCTGCTTACAAACTTGCTGTAAAATGCTAAGGGAAATATATTAGAAATGACACGAGTCTACTGTGAATTGCTACAAAAACATTAAAACATCGTCATTATTTGCTTCTTTCAAGATGCCAAATACGAAGTGAATGCTTATAGATGAGCAAAAAGGAGGCTGGTGTGCCAAAAAAAAAGCGTTCCCAGAGGAACAAATCGGTTTCTGTTCATTTGGTAATGAGGTGAAAAAATGGAGGTTTACACAAAAGATGCAATTAAAAACTGGAAAATGCTCCGTTGAGTGAAGCTGATAGTGAGACTGAAAAGAAATGACTTATTTTTTTATGACTTCTGGACTTTGTCCTGGTTGGGAAGACAGTCTGGATGATTCTGTAGGTTGGTCTATATGTGCGTTGCACAAATGTGAGGTCATGCTGAACACTTTACTTAAAGTAATCATCAAAATGCATTATAATGCATTAATAAAGTATTATACTGTAAGTATTATATGTTATATAATTATAACATGGCTATAACTTTATAAAAAGGTGTAACACATTATAGCCATGTTTATTATGCATTATGAATGCTCTATGAAGCTCTCATCTATAATGCACTCTAGATACCTTCCTAATGCATTACAGTATATTAGTCAGTATAAGAATTGAGGATGAAGGTATTTATAGTGCATTATGATAACTGCTTTAAGTAAAGTCTTACCAAAGTATTTTATTATGCCAGCTTCCTGAACAAATTGCAGCATTGAAACCTATAAGGAGATAGAAGGATTCTTCTCTACAACACAGTCCCAAAAGTATTAAACTGAAAGCCATACTGAGTTCCATATGACCCACCACTAGATAATCTGTTCACACTTCACATTTGTATCCAAACAGCAGAATAAAATCAAGATTGTTTGTTTTGTAGCCTTTTAACTGTGTTGATAACAAACTATTATTGTTCACCAAAATAAAAAATTGGGAAAGAGTACATTTAATTTCTGTTTTTTTTATTCCATTGCTGTGCCAACAATGTGGAAAACCACTAAGATCTGCCCTGGAGGAGCAATGAAATGCAAAGTCCCATTTCCTATCTAAGCCAGAAAAGATTCAGTCATTCGCATTCTGAGCAGCCCGTCTGAGGCAGCATCCTGAATGCAAAGTGCACATCTCTCTGCTTTTGCATTCACATAAATCCCTACTTTGAACACTTGAAGCAGTTCATAGATAGATGGCCTGCTTTTGCCATCCGCTGTTCTCCATGAAAATGGCTTTTACTCACTATGAATGACCAAAATTGACTTTATTCCGTGACTACCTGAGTTTCTGCCATGAATATCCTTTTCACTGATTTTCAAGCCAATTTTGTTGTTTCCGACTAGTTAGACTATGCTATCAACAACCTGCCACCCAGCCCCTTGTCCTGTAGATCTCCAGGTTCTTTAAAGGCAAAATCCATTCTCTTCCTGCCATAGGGTCAGCTCTGATTGGAGAAACAACATGTCAGTCACCAAAAGTGACCAGACAGGCTTGTGTTTATATGTCGGTAGCTGAAATACCCAGTCTGGCTTTAACCGAAAACTTCCCTCCCAGTTGACTGGATGTCTGCCTGCCTGGGTGTCCTCTACATCCGTATATAATACTCTACCAAGCTGATTGATTTATTTTCACCACACAGGAGAGTCAGAACTGATTGTTTGAGGGGTGCGCCTTTCACGGCCTGCAAGGGACAACCTTCAGATTCCTCATAGGCCTGTAAGAGACTCTCATTTGACAGATGGTTGAGATATCTCAGGTGAATTAAACCCTCTCTTCCACATGTCAATTATGCTTTGCTGCTGTGGAACTCCTAACAGGAAGTGGATGAAGATGCTCAGACCTGAATTCCAGTCTGACCATAGTACCCTCTTTGCACTCTGGAAGAACACTATGGGCTGATATTTGTGCCACTAGAAACTAAATTTGAATTTTATATATTTGAATCTGCAGTTATCCGCATTACAAAACTGAATCTGAATTTAACAGTTTGAATCTGAATTCCAGTAACTCGAGAGAGCATTTATCCTACCTCAAAAAATTCAGTCTTGAAATTCAATTTCAATCTGGTGTGACAGACATCCGGGTCCTTGAG
>JABFEA020000110.1:24662851-24673457 GCA_019775915.2 Cyphomyrus plagiostoma
GCTTTAAGTTACAATGGTGAATCTCCATTGAAATGGCAATTTAGTCCAAGACTAGTCTTAATCCTTGTTCGGGAAACCGGCCCTTTATCCATTTGTTTCAGTTCAGCTAATGCCCTGACCAATCATATCATCATAAATGTATAAATATACTAAATGTTGTGTCCTGAAATGCGGTGGCTGGTGTGCTGCACTGTAGCTTCAAACTCCAAAAGCTGGGACTCTGAATCCAATCTGAATTGCCCACAGTGTTTGTACTCTGCAGCGGACTGGGAGCCCATCCACAGCATTCCCCTGCCTCATGCCCTTTGCTCTTGGGGATAGCCTCCAGGCTCACCATGTCCGAGTGCAGGTTAAGCAGTTAAGGAAGATAGATGATACAACAATAGAAACCATTATTTTAAAAATCCATCCATCCCTATTATAACTCCTTATCTTATTCTGAGTGTAGGAATTATTTTAAAAATATATATGTGCTAACCTTAGTGTGACAATAGTGGATTTTGGTGAATGACTATACATTCTCTTTCCACCCATCTCTATGAAAATGTGGCGTCATGACAACCAGCTGCAGAACGCAGTTTTCAGTACAGCAATGCAACATGTTTTTCATGAATTCCCCTATAAAGATTTATGCTTTTCTTGTCGGGATTGTGACATTCTCAGATACGTACATTGAGTGCCTAGAGATTTCACACTAATATTTGCAAACTGTTTCCCCGGGTGCTTTGTAAGTGCTGCACTGTGAGAAATCTGACTTTTGATTTCTTTTGACAATGGGTGTTGGAGCATAGAATGGAGGATGAGAGGCCATGTATTTAGGTGGGTTGTTTTTTTCTTTCTAGCAGGGAAATGTCAGATGTGTTTGTAAAGAAAGAATGTTTGGCAATGCAGACGATTCTTTTCAGTTGCTTAGGCAAATACTTGACTTTAGATCAGAATACAGCAGTCTCTTGATTTGCAGACGTCCTTCTTGAAAACCCTTATATAAGCTGAAAACTTGTATACTGAAAACATAAATCCCATTAATTCTAATGGATTTGACCTAGAACTTGATCTGAATATCAGAAGTCGAACTGTGAACGCTGACCTAATATAAATTGTATGCGCCAGGAAATGAGACATACTACAATGCAATTCTTACTTGAATGCCTTCTTCACAGACTGGACGATTAACCAAATAAAGCAGCATTATAGTAACTAATAATAAATAAACCACTAACTTACATGTACTATTAGAGCATTTATGTCATTTATTTATGTCACTTTATTTTACCAGGTAAATTCACTGAAAACCAGTTCTCACTGCTTTACGTGATATTCGGGAGAAATAGCAGATTACACATCGGAACTGCCTGGGATACAAACGTCATGTGTGTAACTAAACTCTTCAGCTAATAAGGAACCACATTTTCCCTTGCCCTCCCTGGAGCCAGGCCAGGGGCTGGGGCTCCATGGCGAGTTCCTGGTGGCCAGGCCTACACCCATGGGGCCTGGTCGGGCACAGCCCGAACAAGGCATGTGGGTCCCCCCCTCCAATGGGCTCACCACCCATAGGAGGGGCCATAGGGGTCGGGTGCCATGTGAGCTGGGCAGTGGCCAAAGGTGGGGACCTTGGCAGTCCGATCCTTGGCTGCAGAAGCTAGCTCTTGGGACATGGAATGTCACCTCTGATGGGGAAGGAGCCTGAGCTGGTGCGCGAGGTTGTGAAGTTCCGACTAGATGTGGTCGGGCTCACCTCGACACATGGCTTGGGCTCTGGAACCGGTCTCCTCGAAGGAGGTTGGACCCTTTTCCATTCTGGAGTTGCTCACGGTGAGAGGCGCCGAGCAGGGGTGGGCATACTTATTGCCCTCTGGCTGGGCGCCTGTATATTGGGGTTTACCGCAGTGGATGAGATGGTAGCCCCCCTTCGCCTTCGGGTGGGGGGACGGGTCCTGACTATTGTTTGTGCTTATGCGCCAAACAGCAGTTCAGAATATCCACCCTTTTTGGAGTCCCTGGAGGGGGTGTTGGAGAGCACTCCTCCTGGGGACTCTCTTGTTCTGCTGGGGGACTTCAATGCCCATGCGGGCAACGACAGGGAGACCTGGAGTGGCGTGATTGGGAAGAATGCCCCCCCCGTGATCTGAACCCGAGCGGTGTTTTGTTTTTGGACTACTGCGCTCGTCATGGATTGTCCATAATGAACACCATGTTCAAGCATAAGGGTGTACATATGTGCACTTGGCACCAGGACACCCTAGGCCGCAGTTTGATGATTGACTTTGTAGTCGTGTTGTCGGATTTGCGGCCACATGTCTTGGACCCTCGGGTGAAGAGAGGGGTGGAGCTGTCAACTGATCACTACCTGGTGGTGGGTTGGCTTTGCTGGTGGGGGAGGAAACAGGCCAGGCCTGGCAGGCCCAAGCGTATAGTGAGGGTCTGCTGGGAACGTCTGGCGGAATCCCCTGTGAGGATATATATTATACTATAATATGCTACAGCAGGGTATTGGAAATTTTTCAAATATTGCAATGTGATTTTGTCGTTATAAATATTGGGGTATTTAAAGGAGTTCAACATTAAGCTCGTCTAGGAGTGGTATAAAGAGTAGGGCTGAAAATGATTATGATTATTTCAGAGAACACATGCAATGCTCATGCAAAAGCAGAGATACACTTAAAACTGATTTTTAAACATATACTAGATAATCTTAAACGGCAATTATCATTAAAATTGTAAAACTTGCTAAGTATTATTTTTTCCTACAACAGAGTAAAAAAAATGTAGACTTAAACTTAAATTGTGTTTAGTAAGGTACTAGGGATGATCTACGAATCTACAATAGCCATTTTGCAATCTCTATCTTAAAACTGAGAGCTGGATCCAGAATAAAAACACCTGATGGTTGCAGCACTTGAAAGGGAGCCACCAGAAAAATTTCTAAAGAGATTAATAATTGACTCAGCTGGAATTCAGAGTAAACAACTACACAACTTAGAAAGACATATCTTCTTGACTTTATCCATTCCTGACTCATGTCTTCTGAGCAAACTCAGCAAGAAAATCAAAAAAGAAAATCAGAATGATTCAGAAAGAAAAATCAAACAGTTTGCGGTCAGCAACCCTGTGTTATTTCAGTCAATACATGGATGTCCCTCCCCCTTTCTAGCAGATAATGACCAACGGGAACTGTTGATAGCACAAATTAACAACTAGTTAGACTTAACTTGTCATCATAGAAGAAAGCAGCAATGGAAAGAAATAAAAGAAAGCATTATTTTCCCGAAGGAATGGAAAAGAGATTTTTGTCAGGAATGTGCATGATAAAGGTGTGTTGGCTCATTTGCAGCACAAGATGTTTCTCTTTCTAAACTGAAGCACTGAAACTGACAAATTGTCTCATAAATATTGTTAATAGATCTCATGTACAATTATAATATTTTGATTACCTGATTGCTGAGTTACAAAGGAATTTTGTCAGAATAAAACAAGTGTCTGCACTTTATTTCTTTTTAATAAAGAAAATGATGTTACTGTTTTGTTTTGTTTGTTTAAACAATAAAAACTGAAATGTTGCAGAGACATTCATGTGCTGTATGTGAATATCACACATAATTAATGCATTTCAGTGTGTTGACAACTTATCGTGCCCACAGAAACAAAAATACACATTGTACAGCGTTTGACTCTAAAAATAGTCAAAATGAGTTTTTGCACTAATTATTTTCCAACAAGAAAAACTCGAAGGGGTGAGAGCTACAGACTTTAAAACTTGGAAAATAAGGGGCATCCTACTGGAGGTGGCATTCCAAAAGGAGGATGACTGCACGGGCCATTACGGCCAACACTGCCCACCCCCTTTATGATGCTGTACCCACATGAATCTTTACGCATTGGGCACTTCATCATTCCAAGAGTCACTCTGCTGGGCCCCCTTTCTGCCAGCGGCCAGAAGAATATATGATGGTCCCACCCAGAGGGTCCACGTCAGCTAGCTGGAATTTAGTTAGGTTCTGCAAACAATACGGCTTCCTAGTAACAGGATCCCCTTTTGTAAAAACCATTTCTAGGGCTGACAAATAGTGTATTCAGAGGTGTCTTTATGTACATCACTGTTGTACTGGGTTATTATTTTTGCACTTGTGGCCTTCCTATTAGCCTTAACGAGTCTGATCATTATCCTTTGACCCCTCTCATTAACAAGGTGTTTTTGGTGACAGAATTGCTGCTGGCTAGATGTTTCTTGTTTATGGTACCATCTTCTGTGAATTGTAGCCACTGCAGTATATAAATAAGGGTGGCCCTTTCGAGCTCGACCAGTATCATCATGTCTGACACCAACAATCATACTACATGCAAAATGACTTAGGCCATTCTGGTACTCGGTAAGCTACACAGTAACTTAATCTCTTGACTCTGTCTGCACGCTGTAAATATTCAGTAACAAGCATATGATTTGCTTGCTTGGAATTCCAGGCATATTTGTGGTAATGAAGAGGTACACGTGGTAAAGTGGCCACTGGTCGTGTTTACGTATCCATGTCTGTCGATACAGGGGTGTCTGTAATGTCATAGCATTCATAATCAATCAATCAATAAATCAATCAATCAATAAATCAATCAATCTATGTATCTATATGATTTTTATTTTCCTTACACGTGATATTTTTGAAAGACACATTGGATGAAAGAAGATCACCACTCCCCAGCTTGAATATCTGCCTCCTCCCTCAGCCTAACCACAAGATACTGTAGCACCTAAAGACTGAGGGCACTCTGTCATCACATTATCCATTTGTCCCCTATATCTGGGGCCCGGATGCAGTGCAAAATGTTGACATTCTGGTGGTGAAGTAGAATGAAAAGCAGCATATAGTAAAGCCCCAGAAGGACTGGACCACAATCATCTCAACCATAAAAAAATTACACTTCTGCATAAACCTGGGGATGATAAGGAAGATCCTGTGCTTCAGTCCAACAGAGTGTGAAATTCTTCTTCAGGGTCTTCTGCAGGTTCTTCCTCTATAGTGTATGTCTCCCTTAGAACATTATCACTTGGTAGAGATGAGCTTAGTGCTTTGGATATTCCCACAATTCCCTTTTCATTGACATGTGATGATGTGCAGAATGACAAAGCTAAAAATGCCTCAGTAATGATAGCTTTGATAATTCTAAATATTTCATAGAATTTGTAACATATTGGCATTGGGTTTCTTTGAAAGGTCTGTTTTAATGGCACACCAGCAAAGATCCTAGCCAGTCTAGTACAATCAAATATTTACCAAATGTTCTACTTCCACCAAATGTTTTTTATTACTGTGTCAGTAAAAATGACAGTTGTCAGACATTCAAAGGAGTGGGGAACCCAGAAGTGTCAAGGCTGTGAGATCATTTCATCAGGAAATGAATACTAATGCCGACCATAACGCGGGGAGGGGTATATAGCCAAATGAAAATGGCTACTGTCTCATGTAAAGGTGTCTCAATCCAGCTGTGTCTTTCTACAGTTACCAATCTGTATTTTTCAGTAATAGCACCTTGGTTGCGTAGCTCCAGGTACCTTAGGTAATGTTGTTTTTAATCTTGTTGATTTATTGCTGCTGTTAAGGATGTTTCCTCGTCCCTCCCCCATAAAAAACTGTATGATCAGTCCCCCAAATGCTTACTGATGCTTCATAAATTGTGTTTTTTTGGGGTGATTAACACAGTGCCCGTCATTCACTAAATCAATTTAGCAATCAAATTATCGTTTGGTACTGAATCAGTCTGAAAGTCAAGGGCAAGTCACTTCCGTAATCCTCAGGCATTCATGGAAGAAGATCATAATCACTAGTTTTAATGTTGACCCGGATCTCTTGCAGGTGTGATATATTTTTTATGCGATTATTACTTTTAAAGGTATAATAGCAATTACAGTTTTCTGTTTTCCCATGTGCAGGAAAATATTCAGTTTGATTACGTAATTAGATCTGTGAAAGGTTTCAGCGCAAGTATTTTTAACAGGTGTATTTATCCTGATAACTGAACACAAAGACGGTGCCCTGCTGTCTCACTCCTTTTTATCAAAGCCTGAAAACATTGGCCGTTGGTAACATTTCATATGTTCAAACGGAAACACTTGTGATCGATGCAAAGGCAAATCCATAAAATATAAGAAAAGAAACCTCAGTGACCATTGTACACATTGTATGTCCTTTCAGAACTGTTACCTTCCTCTGCTTGATTTTGAATGAAAATACAGAAGGGGGGTATGAGTGACCTTTAAGACACTCCAGAGTGTCATTCTCGCTTTTTCTTTCTTGGTAGGAGTTACCTTTTGCTAATGGATCATGAATGCTTGTGAAGTGTTGACTGCTGCGGTGTCCTACTGCAGGTTTAATAACATGAATGTTCCCTACCTTGCACTTCCAATCAAATGGTTTTGAATTTCGGGTTGCTGGATTTTATATCAACAAAAGAGGCTTAATTCAGACCAGACTCCAGTGACAGGCAGCTAATGTTAGAAAACACAGGTACTTATTTAAAAGCATTTCACTTAAAAGGAAAGCAAAAGAAATAGAGACATTGACAAAACTGTAATTTTTTTAGACATGGATGCCTGGTTGTATTATCATTACTTGAGAGCGTAAGCAGTATTTATTTTGCACATAAAATCCGGAAAATTCTAAGCTTTCTTTGTTAAAATTAATAGATTTGACTAATCTTCTATCATGGATAGAAAGGAAAACTATAAAATCCCATATTATTGGGTGATGGCATTTCTCATGCCCTGCGAGATCTCTAGGAAAGGCTAGGGAGAGTTTCACGATGGCATTTAACAATATTTAAAATCTAGCATTGATCACAGAGAGAAAAATATCAAAATCTAAATACAAGTCTGTGAGGCAGACTGTGTCAGCGCTGACAGACAGTTTTTCAGAGTTTCAGGTTCCACAAGAATTTAGTGTCACAAGGAGCACACTGCGGGGTACGAACAATTGACAGACTTCGCAATATTCAGCTGATCAGCAGACTTAGTCTCTTGATGCCCCTGGTGCTGAAATCACCATAAGGTGCTCTCAGTGGGAGAAAACTGGCTTTAGAGCTTCTGCTACTTTGATTAGCTGTCTACATGTCATGTTCGGTTTAGCATCTAGCTTACTCATGAATAATTAATGTTGGACTGCGACACTGTGCTGCCCATATATGGTCATTTCTGCAGAAATTATAATGGGGCCATTGACATGCCGCACCAGGCTGGCTGATTAAGAGTGCAGTTTCGAAACTGACCCTGGATAGGCTTCCTGCAGCTGAATGTAATATGGTGCCTGCACCGCTGCTGTGCTCAACTGCAAGGAGCACTGGTCAGCGGCACAGAGGCGTGTCTAGTCCCTTGACATCTGCCCTTCAGGACTGGAGCCAGTCTGAGGTGGACAGGGAGACAGCCACTTAGGTAGCTCCTGCTCAGAATAGCACAGTTTTCCCCGTTGATCTTGTTCTTACATAGGTGATGCTGAATATCGCAAAGAATCTTTTACTTTTGAAGAATGTAAAATTCAGTACCAACAAAGGTTTAGTTTTTTTCTCTTTTTAATACTCCATATTTTATACCTCATCAGCTGTGATTCATATTTTTTTAAAATCAAGAGCAGAAGCAATCTCTGCATGCTTTATAATGATATCCACTTGTTAATTGCTTTTATCTGTGACACTTTTGTCGGTAAAGAAAAACCAGAAAAGAGAGTTTCTGTTGAACAATAATAAAGGCAGCAATCTTTGAATTATATTCAGGTGACTTTATGCATCCTTGTTTGTAATGGCATATATTCTAAGAACACTATTTTGCACACAATGAATTGAGAACCTGGACCTCTGTGAGACATGTACTTTCCAATTTGTATTTGAACACTGTGGGGAGTAAGCTTATGTGACTTGCATACTGACAGTTTGTTTCTGTTAGCATTTAAGATTCACCTGCATATGTTCTCAGTTTGTCAGTCTTACATGGTGTGTAAATAATTAAAAATTTGATATCAATTGATACAGATTTCTACGACAGTAAACATCATATAACAAACATTAATCAAAATGTGTGAAATTCCCATCATTTATGACTAATTTCATCAAACAATCTGGAAGAAATATTTGCTAACGTCAGTTACATACAGGGTAAATTGAACTCATCAAGGTAAATTAATTAGTGTCAGTATGGTACTCGTCCTCATTTTCATCTTCAAATCACTTGTCCTGGTGAGGGGGTCACAATTGAGCATATATTTTTAAATAAATTCTTTTGGTAATTCATTTTAGTGTTCATGATGTGCTCGTCATTACTGCGCACCTTAGAAATGTCAATTTTCAGCTTTCATTTAAAGAATAGCGGTAGTTTAAATTTGTGTCAATCGTTTTCTTCAGCGTCAAAACTTCAAATATCAATAGTATATTTACTATCAATAGTAAATGTTATGGAATTATGAAGCAGGTTTTTTTTTTCTTTTGTAAATATCCTTATTGAAGCTGATAAAACTAGTACATGTTATCAAATTATAGATATGTTCACCAAACATAAAGCCGTAAATGTTGGCAACAGACACAATGCTGAAGTGACTGCATTTCGGTCCATTTGTAAAGCAGGTTAGTGTACAAGAACAAGCAGAACTTGCCTACTGTTTGCATTGATTTAAGATCTCTTAAGTCAATATGTGTTTTTCCATCTATGCTAGCCAATGTATATTTCTTTTACAATGAATGTCCTGTCAAAAAAACCAAAGCATTCCGGTCTTGAACCCAGGTTGGTGTTCCTCCGGCCAGACAGGGAAAGCAAACGGTCAATTAAAGAAGAAAATGGAATTCTTCAAGCATGTGCCGCACATCCCTGGACTGGAAATAGTCTTGTTCTCAGGATGTATGCTGTTGATGTGTCTTGTCACGCTTGTTGCTGTACACAGGGGTGAAGATCACAGATGTATCTACAGTGTCTCTGGACACAAATGAAGCACTAGTGAACTGAAAGGAACATGCCAACAAAGAACGTTACACAAATGTCTTTCTGAAGGACACTGACTGAGCTACACATGGACCCATTGTTCCTTTGGCTCCCATCAGACGTGGGAGGAATAGCATAAGATGCGACCATTGTCCAGTCAGGTTTTTTTTTTTTGTGCAAGGAGTGTTTGCCACTCTCGCTGGGTTAGAGAGCTGGCAGAGGGCAGAGACTGAGATCCACAATGGTCCACCCAGAGACTATCCAAACATTAAAGCTTTGGAATTCAGATGCGTACTTCAGTTGAGGAAACAATGTATGTCTCCATTGAATGTTCCATTGTATGTTCCATCGTGCCCCACTACTCCTGTATATCATTTATGAAGTTTAAATGGACAAGACAGAGGGCACTCACACCAATTGTAGAGCTTTTGATCAAAATATATTATCCTGGGTGGAAAATCCTTGGCAAAATATAGCCTCAGGCAAGCTGGATTTTTCCCTAAAATCAATGCTGTCTTTTAATGATGACCTTGTGTGACCACCTCCAATATGTAGCCCTTGTCAGCGATGGATCTTGTCCATATGCCTTTGAAAGATGTCTTCATTATGTCCGCTTGTTAATCTACAAAGACAAAAGAACAATAAATGTTTACAATGTGGAAGCAGTAGAACTGTGTGTTATAATTAAACTCCGATGTGTTGAAAGTTTGAAACAGGAACACTAATGTGTATATATTACATTAGGTGTGATTGTTAACATGTAACCCCTGTTGTGGCACAGTACTGGAAAAAAAGTACTGGGAAAAAAATCATAAATAACAATTTTTAATGCTGGATTTCAACAATTCCAAGAAAGAATCTTTGACAAATGGACAAATCAACAAAACATCTTGAGGCTAGTTCCTTATTTTATATTTTGACTACAAACAGCAGTTTTGCAAGAGGTAATATGCTTAAACAAATTATTACGAAAATAATTATTCAGACTTATAGTCTGAACAAGATTTATTGTCAAGTTAGTACAGATGTCATTATTATAATTATGTAAAGTGATTACATTTATATATTTTTATGGACATAAAATGCAATAAAATATATCAAATTACTGCTATCATAACATCAATCTAACAAGTTAAATCAATTTAATACATAGCACAGTTCTTTCGTGCCTAACATACAAAAACGAAATTTTCATTGTTTTACATAAAGTGTTGAAAACATGGTTGTGTACTTCATAATATATGGAAACAAATTCCAAGGATTTTTTAGTCCTTTTTATCTTTTTATCTGTGTCTAGTAGATGTTAGACATTTTCTTATGTGATACTTAGTGATTTCTTTTTGCGCAGTGGGTAGATGCAAATGACAGTTGTCTTGGGTCATATTTACTTGCAGTTCACTTTGCTCATTCCGAACAGTCAAAGTTGTTCACATTTTCTCAGCAGTCTCCTCCCAATTCTTCACATCTTTTGAGAACTTGCCTTTTTTTCCTAATCTGCAACTCGACTGATGGTGAGATGATAGGAGAGTCGAAGGAAGAACTGCATTGTTTGAAACTTTAATCATTTTAGTGTTCCAGCACCACAGCCTTGTCATGTTTGAAGGATTACAGAAACCAAAAGAATTAAATTAATAAGAACTAAATGCGGAATATGTATAT
>JABFEA020000110.1:24673476-24690833 GCA_019775915.2 Cyphomyrus plagiostoma
GACTAACACCTCTATTCATGTATAATCAGTTTATAGTTTTATGTAGTGAGTTAGGCTTTATGTACTGTTTGGGGGGGGGGGGGGCTGGGAGCAATGGCCCAGTCCTCAGGGGGTGTACTGACTGCTCATTTCAGCTGGAGAACACAATACACATTTGTTTGGTTCGTTTCACTCATTCAGGCTTTGCGGCTGCCAAATAAAATCCAGTCCTTGTATCCTGTGGATATGGTTGCCATCTCAAAGGTCCACATTATCTATATTTAAAAAAAAATCTTGAAAATGAAGTTCTGCTTGTCAATGGAGAGAAAAAACAACTAGTTGGTGTGTTCTGTGTTTTTTCTATCAATACTGATGTAATTCTAAGAAAGCTCCTTGAAACAGCATAATGTGCAGACACTTACTGCCAAATTACTGACAGTCTTATCCTCTTTAATATGCTTTTAATGAACCAAGCATCTGAGTGATCTCAGTCTGGATTGCTGGTAAGAATAAATAATAGGACATAATAAACTGGAAACAGAGCATAACCAGCTGGTTTTCTTAAAATGTATATTTTTTGCTTGATAGTAAGTAGTCTAAATTTATGGATATACAGAACCCATCTGAATAAATCATAGATGCTTTAATTGTATTTTTCAAAATATCATTCACGTTCACAGCAAGTTTTCTGAGATGATAATAAGTTATTCAAACATGACTGTTGATGACAAAACATTATTTCCTTCATGTCCCTACCCGTCTCCTCCCTGTCATGGCCCTAACAATCCATGCTGTTACTCGCTTACCCCCCTTGTCTTGCCTCTCTTTCCTAACCCCCATGTGGAGATCACTCCCAACTGCCTCTTGTTAGTCTTTGTACATAAGAAACTGTTCGTCTCATCGTTCCCAGGCCAGTCATTGTGGTCGCACCTTCTTCTTGCGTGCACCCTGCCTTCTTCCAGAACTCCCATTTTGATCCCTCACAATCCTGTTTCTTTCCAGTCTCTGTTCATTGAGGTCAATAAGACCGCTTTTGTTTCTACACGATACCTGCTCTCTAGTGCTTTGTCCCGTGGGTCGTGACCGTTTGCATCAAGTTTGCGTCACACAGCTGGTAGCAATCTTGTAACATAAAGTTTTAGCACCAAATTAAATGTGTGTCATTTTATGCGATGAAGTTTTTAAACAGCATGGTTTAGTCATTTCATAATTTGGATCCAATTAATGAATTTATATCATAAGATTCATAGTCGGTAGCACAATATTACCACTTTACTGTCACATCATGTTGGGCTGGTTGTCAAAAACAAATGAATGAATACTTTCAAATAATTTAGAGTAAATGCTTGACAAGTATTTCGCCACTGCTTCAATCTCTTGATCTCACATTTGACTTTTATTATTAGGTTTATGTGTCTGTTGTCATGCCCTGCCCATCTGCCCCTCCTGTTTAATCCTTAGCATGGCCCTAATGAGTCACGCCTGTTATGGATTTATCTTACCTCTTGTTCCTGTCCATGTGCTACTCACTCCAGCTGCCTCTCATTTGCTCCCTCATTAGTCTTGTACAAAAGTACTTCCTAGTGTTCCTGTGTTCCCGTGTCCTGTCATTAACAACAATCCTTCCTTGCAGTAGCTTTCTTGTTTGGTGTGTTTTGGTTTTTCCCTGCTCCCGTTTTGATTGGAGTGGAAGTGGTTTCCATGAAAACCACTTATGTTCTTCAGATACCTGTTTTTGACTCTGGTCATGACAGAATGACAGGTTTCAGCAAGCTACCTAGCTCTTCTCCCACCAGGGTCCCGGCTTAAAGGACACTCTGCCCACTCCAGGAAGAGCTATCAAGGATCCCCCGAGGTCTGATCAATGCCTGTTGTTCCAGGCTTACCTAGCTCTGCTCATGAGAGAATGGTCCATCTCCAGGAGTTACAGGGGTACACATAAGCCCTCTCTCTGGAGTTTGAGATCAAAGCGATGATGGCAAGGTTCTCCTGGAGGTCCTCACAGAGGATGTGAGCACGCTGCTCCCCAGGGATGTGGAGTCCATCACAGAGACAGAGCCCGCTAACTCCCCACTGCTGACCATGAGGCAGTCTGCCTCCTTTTCAACACCAGAAACGGGACAGCATGCCACTTTTCTGGGGCCAGCTGCCATCTCGCCACTTCTTGCAGACCTGCCTGCTAGCTCCCCACCACTCACTGTGTATCCCCACGCTCACTCCCCAAAGCTTTCTGTCATCTCCCACCATAGGCGGCCGACCCTAAAGAAGCAGGCTGAACTCACGCCAGAGTTTGACCCCAAGCCCATCCACGCCACTGCTACAGCTCCAGCTCCTGGCCCAGAAAAGTGCCGCCCAGTCTGTGCTCCAGACTTCTGGCACAGCGAGAGCCTGTCTACTCTCTGGCTCCACTCAGCTAGCTTCCAATCTGCCTAAGCCTTAAAAAACTAGAAAAATACCACTTCCATGCCTAGGCCCAGGAGAGCCCACCTCTGTGCCTGATCCAGTGAGGGCTGCTTTGGCTGCACACCAAGCTTCTGGACCAAAGAGTCCAGCAAACCCAGTCCAGAGGGGGCCGCATTGCTTGTACTCCAGTTGTCCTATCTGCCTCCAGTTGTCCTAGTTGCGCCTCACTTGCCTCCAGGTGTCCCAGCTGTGCCTTGATCACCTCCAGATGTCCCAACTTCACCCCATTTGCCTCCAGATGTCCTTGCTTCACCCCACTTGCTTCTTGCTGTCCCCTTGGATCTGGCCCTGTTCCCCAATGACCAGTTAACACCTACCTCACAGTCCTCTGTTTCCCATTCAGTGCCTGCTTTGCTGTCCCCTGATGTCCAATCAGTACCTGCCTAGCTGTCCCCTGATGTCCAATCAGTACCTGCCTAGCTATCCCCTGATGTCCAATCAGTACCTGCCTAGCTATCCCCTGATGTCCAATCAGTACCTGCCTAGCTATCCCATGAGGTCCCATCAGCGCTCACCTCTTCTTATCCTGTAGTTGTCCAGGAGCCCACCTCATCTTCACCCAGGTGAATGCGACATAATTTCCTGTCATTGTCCAGGTGCCTGCCCCACTCCAGCTGTCTCTAGGCTAATTTCTTACTCCCGGGCGAAGCCAGCCTGGGGTGGGTTAACCCTGACAATGCCCAGCTGGAGGACTTGTGTGGGACAGTGGGACCCTCTGGGCCTTGCCCTAAATCATGGTCTGTGGGCTCTTGCTTTGGTTCCACATTTGCACTGACCTGGTCTTAAGTCTCAGTGCAGTCAAGGGTGTTGGTTGGGGTACGGAATACTCTGACACCGGTCCTGCTGTAATCCTTGGGATAGAGTCCCCAGTGCTCTCCAGGTCTGGCCCTGCGGTAACTGCAGCTCCCTCCTTCTCCTGTCTCTGTCTCTGCTCCAGTCCTGCAATCCTCTCGTTGTCCTCCGGCTCCTGTCCTCCAATCACCTAGTCGTCTTCCTGCTCCAATTACACTGTCGCCTTGGCACTGTCCAGTCCTGCTGTACCCTTGGCACCACCTGGCCCTGCTATCCCCTCAGGGCCATCCAGTCCTGCTGGCTCGCTGAAGCCCAAGAGGATCCGCATCTTTGAGTCAGCCCTCAGTTTCCCAAGGCTCAGAAGCATCCCTTGTCAAACCCTGATCATGCCCTAGTTCTTGTTCCATGCTCCTGGCCTGTGTTTAGCTTATTCAGGCCCCCCTGTAGTCCTCTCCTGTCCGTTTGTCCCTGTCCTAATGGTTCCCTAACTTACGTGTACTGTCCTGGTGGGTGTCATTTGTGTTGTCGTAGTGGTTGTCCGTAGTCTTTCCCTGGTCTATTCATTGCCCCTAGCCGTGTCCTGTGTCTGGTCTCATGTCTGTTGTAATCCATCTAGTGTTCTCCCTTGTCTTGTGTGGTTCTGTCCTGTCCACCATGTGCCCTGTCATTTCCTATCTAGACCGGAGTCCCATTTGTTTCCAGTTCTGCTGTTTGGTCCCTTTGGCTCCCTCCTCTTTTGGTCCTTCAAGTCCAGGGAACACAGTTCGAGAGGGGGGGTACAGTCATGCCCTGCCCATCTGACTCTCCTGTTTCCTCCCTAGCATGGCTCTAACAAGCCTTGCCTGTTAAATGTTTGTCTGCCTTCTCGTTTCTTCCCTTGTGTTACTCACTCCAACTGCCTCTCATTTGTTCCCTCATTACTCTTGTACAAAAGTGTTACCCAGTTCTGTCATTAACGTCAGTGCATGTGTCTGTCCAAGTCTTTCCCTGCAGTAGCCTTCTTGTTTTGACCCCCCTTTTTTTAGCTGTTTTGTTTTTCTGGCACCTGATATTGATTCATTTTGCTACTGGTTGCGACATCTATAAAACTATGCTCTGTTACGAATTTAAGTATTGCATATGCATAGAAATATTTATCAGATCTGTAGTACAAAACAAGAAATTACAGTTCACTTTAAAATTATTCAGATATGTGTTAAGCTGTACATCATTTATATTTGCACATATGATATATTTGTGAACATGTACATATATCAATGCATAAATACACCAGTATGTGGGTTCAAGAAGATATTAAAAATCCAGAGCTGAAAAATATTTGAGACACATTTGGTATGATTGAAAGATAATTATATATAAACAAGAGAAACATTTTTTTAAAGACAGTATCTTCATATATGTTTGTACTTTACCAATTTCCTTACTTTGTTTTTCTCATGATTTGTAAAACGTCTATTTCGCTACCAGTTAATCTGCCAGCAAATCATTTTGCTCTGAAACTGAACAGCAGATGGCCTCGATTACAGATTGTTCTTAAGCCTGTTTGGATTTTATGAGGCGCCTTATGCTTTTCAAATATGGAATTTGTGTAGCTAGTGCCATGCAGGACACTGTTTAGAAGCTGTCTTTGATATGTACATATCCGACATTCAGCAAATAAATAATGTGTCATTTGTTTGAAATCCTCCTGGGTTTCCTCCTGACTAAAAAGGGATGCAAAAACATTGTCATGTTATTATTATTTTTTGGATGTGCTAGGTTCTGCTTTTAAAATACAAAGTAATATGTAAATTGTGATTAAGACAAATTGGACGAGAGAATGTCTGTGCTGTGTAGGGCGGGTGTGTATCTGTGTGTGTGTGTGTGTGTGTGTGTGGGGGGGTGGTTGTTCACACTCCTACACTGCCTCACGAAAACAATAATACCTCACTCCTGATAATTTCTTTCCAAAAGACACAAAGACCGAGAGAAGTGAGGACAGCCAGGCACCTGTAACTCTTATTCTCACTCTAATGAGGGATTCACAACCTGAGTCACAAGATTAAAGAAAATGACAGCTGGTTATATCAGACCTCAGTTCAGTTATTCAGCCACAGTGATACATTTCTGTAAATTTAAGAATGCCTTTATTTGTGATGAATATTGTTACAAATGGTTTACTAATATATATTTTTTTTCAATAGAACCTAGTAAATTTATATTTCATGTAAATGTACAGTAACTACATGTTTCTTTTATATCTTAGACAAAACAATTTGATGGCTTGAACAATCAGTAAAATTGTCATTACTATTACAGCCTCTCTGCAGGTTACGATGGGGATACGTTTCGATTAACCCATCATAAGGTGAACGTATGGTAAGATGAAAATGTATTTTAATACAGTACACCTAATCTAACAAACATCATAGCCTAGCCTAACCTACCTTGAACATGCTTAAAACACTTACATTTGCCTACAGTTTTATAATACAATATTGAATATCTCATCTAATTTGTTGAATAATGTACTAAAAGGGAAAAACATTTACCCATCGTAAAGTCAAAATATAACATGGACCATCGTAACCCGGGGAGTGTCTGTACTCACTGACTGAGATAAAAATCATGCTGTCATTCCTTTTTATGGATGCACTATGCAAGCCAGAAAACTGAAGAAACTCATTTTTTATTTTTATTTTTCCATAATTGCATCATTCCTTTTGCTCAAATATTAACTGCATATCACATATATTTTTACATAATTAGGAAATTGTCATGGTCTGCCAAATCTGGTTTTAGCGGAGTTTAAGACTATGGATGTCAGATCTAGGAGGGAAAAATTTTGGCTCTACTACAGCGGCTCGGAACATGGCTCAGTATGCATATGCAACATTTTGGATATTCTAGGAAAAAAAGATACCCACTGTAAAGTGGGGAGTTGCCAGCAATTCATGTCATCAAATTTCACTGTGAACATGAGAAAGAGTAAATCTAAAAAAGGTTATTGATCTTCCATTTATTTGTGTAAGCCAAATACTATGTGTTTGCCTTGTAGAATTCAAGTTGATATTTCAAATCATCTTGTCACCTCTTCCTATGAATGGGAAATAACTGTAATTAATACTAGATTCAGAAGTGTGAATTGCATGCATAGATCAACATATGTAAATAGCCTATAGTCATGAAAATGCAATATGACATAATGGTGTTCCTGCTTGTAACTCTATAAACAGAAGGATTTGAAGGGAATGAGTTTTCAAGTACTGCCAAAAATATTTTTACTTTTCTACTTGTTTGGACTATGTGTTCTGTCTTTGCACTTTGCCTGTTTTGCATTTAAAGTACAGTATGTTAATCTATTCTACATACCATGCTGCTGTATGCTCAAGAATTTCCCCTGGGACCAGTAAAGTTTATCTTGTTATCTAATTTTGTCCAGGATGGTGGCTGTTTTCTTATCCGATTTAGGCTTCTAAGAGCAAATCTTTTGCAATTAAGTGCTGGCCTGTGGATCCAGCATTAGAAAGATTAACTCTGGCTGCACCTGTACATATACAGGTCCTGACTATGCTTGGCTTTATGGTAACGGGCACCTACCAAATGAAACTAGCAAACAGATGGTGGACATCCCACACAACCATCAGCTCCTTCACGCTTAATGTAATTGGGGCAATCGACTGCACTCAAATTCTGATAGGTCACCTAATGCAAATGAAGCTGCTTTTGTCAATCGAAAAGCAGTTTCATTCTATTACTGTGCAATTCATTTGTGACGCCGATATGGCATTAGAAAATATCGTAGCTTGATTGTCTGGGTTCAATTCATGATTCATTAATTTTGAGTTCCACGTACCACATCACTATCTCCCAACTGCTCAGACAGGGCACCAAATAATAGGGGTTCCCTATTACAGATGCTATACGCATGTTGAAGTTTAATGGCGCAGATGTGGTTTTACCCCAAACAGTTACAGTTGCACTGTCCCTGTGCACAGCATGTTCTTTAGTTCCCTCTGTTTTCTGATCTGCCCACTTCTTTATGTTTGCCATAGTGCATTCTGTAGAGAAGTTTCTGCAATGGTGATGTGTTGCTGTTTGACCTTTTCTTGTTTGTGATATCAGTGCTTAGACCACCAAATGTAACATTTATTCATGTCTCTACCTCTGATAGGAGCAACTCAACCTCACATTGTTCAAGAATCTTCTTCTTAGCTTTTCTTATATATTACTTACAGTACAGTTGCTATCATGAGATTCCAAAACAAAGCTTGATTTGTGTATTATATGAGCATGCAGCTCATATGCATCTTCTTATGTCCTGCCCGTCATGTCCGCCTAACCCTCCTTTCTCCTCCTTGACGTGGCCTCGATGACCTATGACTCTTGCTTGTTACCCTTTGTTAGTCTTTGTATTTAAGTACCTGTGTATCTCAGCCCCAGTCTGCTCAATGACATTACTCCTCTTGTCTGCCACCTGTCCATCCCCGTACTAACCTTCTCCTTCTGACCCATCGTGGTCCCATTTGTTTTCCAGCCCCTTTTCTCTCGGCACCTGCCCTCGAGTCCTTTGGTTTTCAGTCATGAAAGAATAACAGGACCCCCCAAAAAACCCCAGCAGCCTGCACCCCCACTCCAGCTTCCCATACCTCCCTGCATCCAGCAGACTGGATACCCTGACTGCCTCAAATGTGAGGACTAAAGAGGTTACCAGTGCTGTGGGAGCCACCCCTCCTTCAAGCTGAGGACTTGTTCTCCCTCCTTGGTTCCCACCTGGAGTGGAGGAGTAATCCCATGATCTGGAGGATCCCCAAAGCTGAGGATCTCTTCCGGGATGCAGGGAAGGTGCTAGTGAGACTCACCCTAGACGTGAATCCCCAGGAGGCAGAGAAGGTTCAGCACTTATTAGCCGACATGCGGTGGATAGTTTAGCGTGAGACCACTCAACCTGCCGCCTCTCCACTGCATGAAACTGTTCAGCCTGCCTCCTCTCCGCAGCAGCCTCTGGAGGAAAAAGCAGAGTAAGCTGGTTGCGCCCATGGCTGCTGCCTCTAGAGCTTGGTCCAGGAGAGGCCACTGACCAAAATTCCCGATCCCGTCCTTGCCTCTGGTGCACCCAGAAAAGGTCAGTCCTCCCGTGCTCTAGGCGCCTGGTCCAGAGAGGGCCAATCCGACTACGCTCCAGGCTCTCTGCTCAGAGAGGGCCACTCTGCCTGAATTCCCATTCTCACGGCAGCCATGCTGTCCCACAGGAAAACCCAGTGGTCGCACCGGTGTCTCAGCTGTGCCCTATTCGCTTCCAGGCTTCCCGGCTGCACCCTACTTGTCTCCAGGTGTCCCATCAGCTCCAACCTCATCTCCTGCTGTCCCTAACGCTCCAGCCTTTGTCTCCAGGTGTTCTGTCAGCACCCACCTTGTCTCTATTGTGCCCCACTGGTGGTCTCCTCATCCTCTGCAGGTCACCGTCCAGCCGTCCATGCCCAACTCCATGGTTGCCACCAGGCAGGATTGGGTTGACCCAGAAGATGCCCTGCTGGAGGATTTACAATGGGACTCTCTGGGCCTTGTCATAAGTCCCACTTTGTCTTGATGGCCTCTGCCTCTCCTGTGATCGGACTCAGGAGGGTCCGCGTGGTCTAGCTCCCCAGGGTCCAGAAGACTCACAGGATGTTCCCCACTTCCTCTGGTCAAGCCTTGGTCCCTGTCCTGCGTTAGTTTTGCTCTGGCCTGTGTCCCCTGTGACCCTCTGTTGTATTTCCATCCTTGTCACCGTGACTTCTCTACCTGTCCACCCTGTCCAGGTGTGTCTTGTTGGGTGTCCTTTCTGCTGTTCCTGGTTTTGCCTTGGTCTGCTCCATGCCCTTAATAATGTCATATATCTTGTTCTGTGTCCTGAGTTTTGTCCTTCTTGTGTGTCCAGGTGTGGTTTATCTCAGTTTATCTCAGTCTCTGTCTCTCCTGCTCCTTGTTGATATTTGGCATTTGTTCCTCTGGTTCCTGGTCCCCGATTCTGTTCCATGTTTAATCTGTTTCATCGGTGTGGTCCTGTTCTTGGTTGGTCTTCCTCGTCGTCCTTTTAATCCAACCCTTGCCTGTTCCATGTCCTTTATCATGCTGTGTATCTTTTTACATATACCCTGTTGGTCCTACCATGATCTGTCATGTCTCTGGCCATGTGTGTGTTCAGTCTGGTGTCTGGTCCCCTTGGTCCCCTCCCCGTCTGATCTTCGTGCCCATAGGGCATGTTTCGAGGGGGTACTTTTATGTCCTGCTTGTCATGTCTGCCTCACCTTCCTGTCTCCTCCATGACGTGACCCTGATGAGTCCTGTTTCTTGTTACCCCTTGTTAGTCTTTTTAAGTACCTATGTGTCTCATCAGCCCCAATCCAGTCATTGATGTCATTCCTCTTGTGTCCCTTCCCATACTCGCCTTCTTGTTTTAACTCTTCGTGGTCCCAGTTGTTTTCCAGCCCCAGTTTGGTTTTAGTCAGATAGAGCCCCTTTTCTTTCTCCCAACGCCTGCCCTCATTTGATAAAAATGTTAGAGATTTAAATTATTCAGAACAATTGCTTCATTTTTATGATGATTTTAGTATGGTTTGAATTTGATGAATAGGCAAAGTTATGGTTTGCTATTTTCTATCAGAGCAAAATCAGTTCAGATTTTAGCAAATAGTTGTTATTAGGCAGATTAATGAAGTCCCCTCTTTCACCCTTACTCCACACCCTTGGTAAAATTCAAATCCCATAATTTGTATGAAAAATTAAGCTAAAGGTTAGCAGAGGGGCAGTCCCATCCATGCACTGTCAGAAACCCGATTGGATCTCCCTGAATGTGTTGACATATTAAGCCTTTTCAAACCTAATTCTGCGAAAACCAACCTTGTGTCAAGGGTGTGAAATTGCTCATATGGAAGATGCCGTATTACATATGGCTTTGGTCACACCTTATTACACTCGCTCAGCATGGCAATAAACACACACTGAGCCCCTTATGTAACTAGGAATCTGCAGTTGTAAGTGAACATGGAAGAGGAAACCAAACATAGTATTTTGTTCAGTGGACCATTGTGTGACTAAGTTAGCTGGTCAGAAGATCAAACCCACCTCCCCAGGTGGTCGTCTCCTTGCTGGCAGTATTTGCACACTTGAGATTCACAGCTAATAGGATGTATATGGCTGAGTTTTCTGCAAGGGAAGGGATCAGGACATGTTATATACAAACCCAATGCTCAGAGATTGTTTTTTGCTTCTATTAGCAGGAACCATTTCTCAAAGTTACTACTTTTGTTCTTGTTTTTATTTCTAGTGTACTGGTGCTTAAAAGAAGTAGTAAATATGAATTCAGTGCTTTAAGAACCATCCATAGCACAATAATGCTTCATAATTATAATAGATCACGTTTTTAACAACTACATTTGTCAAATTCAATTTTTGTGCCACTACGGCTGTGTTATAATAAAGTACATAATATAAAATATAGTGTAAAAAAGAAACACTGCACTGTGAAATTGTGTGAGAGTACAATTAACATATTGAAGGCTTTGGGTTTCTGTAGACATTTAGAGTGGGGAATTGTATATCTTACCTTGGAAAGCTGAAAAATGGTCACATCCTTTCAACTTCTTGTCTCTCTAGCTGGACTTGGAAGATCACACAACCGGGGGAAGGGGAGGACAATACTTTTGAAACATCATCGCTTGTTTCAAAACAAGCGGCTTGATGGGCCAAGTGGCCCCCTCTCGTTTGTAAATTTCTTATGTTCTTGTGTTTCCCTCGCCCCTGGTTTACATGTCAACCTGCCTTTTGGTCCAATGTGGAGATTGACAGAAGGTGAAGACACTGTGTTGTGATCCCTTTCTCCAATTGTGTGTAAAATGGTTTAAACATTCCTCAGGAAAACAGTATATCACCTATACAACTTAATGCTACTATTCCCTGTTATCTTTATGAACTCCCAACATGGCTTGTTTCTGCAATGTTCTCTCTGGTGACACCATAGCAGGATTGTATAAGAGATTAGATTGGATCTTTGCTCCCTGCTGACATTTAGTGTTGTCTGTTTTAGTTCCTCTTTATCTCAGTCCCATTGAAGCATTCCGATTACATCCTTTTTCTGTCCAAGGTGCCACTGACTTATTATGTAGGATGCTAAAGGATTCTCTGTGATCCATAACTGCTTGGTGAAGGTTTTCTTTTGCAAGGAATATGGTTCAGTCTCCATTATGCTACATGATTTTCATTGTAATATTAATGACTGCAATCTTATGGATTGTATGACTTCCTTTTTTTCACAAAACCTAATCTACAATTAATGGAAAACTAGTTATGTCTATGTGTGGGTCTGTATACACTGTTGATGCATACTTCTGCATGTACATGTTAGGTTGCAGGACAATAGTGGTCAACAGCTTACCCTGGTGGTCTTGATCTTGTTACCAGATGAGCACATCCAGCCAGAGTTGTCTGGGAGAGTCTTGCACTCCTCTCCCTCCAGACAGGGCTCCATCTCGCACCACCACTTCCCAATCACGATGGACGCTGCAGAAGCACAAGTCCGAGGGCATCATAATGGCAGAGTAACGTCTTTGTGCACAACAGGCCCACACCATCCTACTAATGGTTAAGCTGTCATTATATCAAGGTATTGCATTATAGGGAACAGAAAAATTAAGTGTTGTACTTGTTATGGGAATATTAATTCCTGCTGTTTTGCCCTAATGTTGCAGTGACCAGTGAAAGTAACTTATATAGGTTTTTCCTGGAAACTTTGTTGAGATATCATATTCAGATTATTTAAAACAATTTTTCTAATTATGGGTTTCTAATTTCTAATTATGGTCAGTTCTCATTGAACTGACTAATCCATGACCTGCAGAAGAAATGATTGGGAGGAATTCGGTTGGCGATAAATGACTCTTAAATTGCTCAGGTAATTCCCTAATTCAAGTAATTCGGTGGGTGTTTTTTTGTAATGACTAACTTGGTAACAAATGTAAATTCAGTTTTCAAAATTCACATCAGCCTGACAAGTTATCAGTCAGATTGTTAATTTAATATACAGTATTCAGAGATGGACACTATACTTTTAATAGTGCTAGCTTGGCTGTTTGTCAGGTTACATAATAACTTATCTATCTATCTATCTATCTATCTATACACACACACGTGCACACAAACATTTATGGACAAAAAAAATCTTAATGTTGCACAAAGCTTCATGTTAATGTGAGTATGTGCTGCTTGTCTTACAGAAGTTCAGTTAAAGAATTCTTACATCAGCTTCTGTCTGTTTTGTCCTTGTTAAATCACCCAGCTTTTTATCTGGGTGATTTTACAAAAAACTGTTCTTGAAAAATGCACTTTAAATCGAGCCTCAGAATCGGACCATTTCTCAGTGAGAGGGTTTAACAGGGTTTAACGTGTCTTCATTTGTCAGCCGATGATTACTGGCAACACATCCTGTGTACTAAGCAGACAGGTAGAGTCTTCCCTAGAAATCGGTACAAATTTGTAGCACCTGGAAAAAGGAGTATATACTTCTTAAACAAAGGTACATTAGCAGCCAGTGTCATATAGATCACAGCTATGTGATGTTAATTCTTCCGAGAAGGATGGATTCTGAATTGGTGGCAGCCAACCAATGTCCTCCTCGGCTCTTATAACGATCGATTGTCAGGGTGTCTAAGTGCAAAAAGGAGAATGGAAACAAAATTTCAATTGAATGTTTTTTTTTAGTCCACAGTTAAAAATATTTGTAATACTCGTGATGTATAAACATCACCACCCCAAAAAAAAACCCTGCAGTAGATTCAATTTAATGAACAAAGGAAGTTTTCTGTTGAGTTGGGAAGCCAAGAATCAGTCCAACATCTCAGACCTCTGCTAACTGATGGGTTAAAAACATAAAAATGTGACTCTGTGCTCGTATGTGTGAAGTTGCATATATCTAGTGTGACTGTGCACATTAATCTAAATGGGAGAAAGACAAGCTTCTCTCAAAGGTTCCTCATTCCATCTTGGTCTGAAGGTCCCTCAGTACAGCTTTTATAAGCAAACATACCTACTTTTACATACAGATATTTTATTATCAGTCTTCTGATATTTTTGGAGGATTAGCTCAGTATTAATTTAGTGATCATACAGAGTGTGTTTATACATTTGTTATTGCTGGTGCTCTAATTTCTGGAAGGGTTTAGCCCGAATACGGCTTGGGTTGAGAATGAGCTTGAGGCTTACGGTGTCCAAATCAGTATGTATGTCTGAGAGATATGCAAGATTTGTCAGTAAAAAAGTTGCTAAAGTATGCAAGAAGGAGAGCTGTTATATGGACTGATTTACATTCTGGGTTGACGTGGAGGCTCAGTTTGAGAGCATGTTTCTCATTGTCTTGTGAAAATCTTCCTGCATTTCAAAGGTGTGCAGTCAGGCTAAGTGTAAATTTATCATAATGCATGATTGTGTGTGTCTGTGTGGGTTAGGTATATATTACATTGTGGAGACATTTGGTCCCCACAATATAATAAAAAATCTGTTATTTTGACATTGAGGTGACTGTTTTTTCAGCCCTCACAAGGGGAATCTCAGTCTTGGTTGCTGTGACTGCAATCAAAAAACTAAAAATGCCAAAACATTTTGTTTGGTTACTTATGGTTAAGGTTAGGGCTGGGTAGGGGTTAAGGTTGCCATTGTTGGGATTAGGGTTTTGTATGTGTGTGTGTGTGTGTGTGTGTGTGTGTGTGTGTGTGTATGTGAGAGATGCTGGCATCCCATCCAGGGTGTACCCCAGCTTGTGCTGCCTTGCATGAGCTCCAGGCCCCAGTGTAACTCTGACCACGATAAAAGTTTGCAAGATGGATGAACTAGCTCCTGCTACTCCAGTATTCAAAAGACCAAATAACTTAAAATGCACTTGAAAACAGGACTCATATCAGTTAGGTCCATTTTTAAAAGAAGTTCACTAAGAGTATTTTCCCGATTGAGCTCCATCAGGAGGATGTTTCATCCTTGAAGGGAACATTCAGGGCTGGACAGAGGTTACGAGCTAAGCTACAGAACATTAGAAGAGAGATCCTTCACAGCTATCAAAATGGATGTAGATGACCCCCTCACTCCATCAAAGTGCACTTAGGTACAGAGCACAATCTTGTCCCATTTGTGCTTTCAGAAGACCTTCCGGAACTGCAGGAGGGCTGGACAGCCAGCTGTGGTTGACGTCTTAATGCTTTCCAAGTTTAAATTTTAATTTCCTCAAAAAAAAAACAAACAAAAAAAAATATCCCGGCACCCCGCCGCCTCTCTGTCTGCATGGCACCGTCTGCCTGGCTTGTATTGTCCCAGTGCAGCCAGAACCAGATTAGATATTGAACATTGTGTGTGATTGCTTTCAACAGCCGCCCCTTCTCTGGTGTCAGTTCACTACGAAGCTTAAAAGCAGTTCAATAAACCAGAGAAGAAGCATCGCGGTCAAAATCAGACACGGTTACATATTAACCAGGAAAATATGGCAGTTGTCTGAAATTCAACGTGACTTTCTCAGCTGCTTTCTATGTGACATGCGACGCCTAGTGATATTCTCCATTCAGAAGACTGTAGGCATTACAGTAAAATTTGTCCCACCACACACATTTCAGAAAGTGACAACAGGCACCACCTGTGTGCTTTGCAAGGTTTCTAAGTTTCCAGCTGACTGAAGGGCAGATGACTAAGATTTAAGATGCATAAAAAAAGAATGTTTTTGTAAAATGTCTTTAAGCTTTCTGTACAATGGTTGTGCACTGCTTTATTTACTGACAGATATCCTCGGGAGGGGTGGCTAAGACACATTTTCCTAGTTTTCTTTATGTTATTTGTACCATGTGACACCTTAATAATTTCTGAAGAATTTCCCCAGATTTTGGGTAAATGGGTTACTGGATAACTATTAATCAACAGCAGCCCTCTCCAATCACTGGCAGCCTTATGCACCTCTTCTCTTACCTGTATTAATAGCAAATAAAAGCTTACTTTTATTTAATTGTGGGACAAATGTAAATGTTATGTCATTTTACACTTGAATAAGAGCACACAGGACATATTCCCAAGAGAGGGGTTAGCCATAAAGCGGCGGGAGAATTTTTTTTTTTGGGGGGCTAAGGACTTTTCTCAAGAACCCAATAGTGACGCAACTATTCAGGATTTGAACTGGAAACTGTCCGATGACCCAAAGAGCCACACCCCACCCATATAACAACACACAGGCATCCTTGCCAGGTGCAGGAATGCTTTCTCTTCCCCAAAGAAGGGTTTTTAGTTTGGAATCGAGAAAATACTGTAATAACATGTCTTGACATTTGTCTAAACAGTGAACAAAGGCCCCTAAGCACACACCTCCGGAACGGAAAGATAATGCAAACGTCATCAGTTTTGAAGTCCTGAGAGTAACTGAATTGTGCACCATTTTAAGACGCAGAGTAATTACAATGCATGGCTGTCTCATGTACCTTTTTAGAAATGTCTGGAGAGACTCAGGTGTATTGTCAGGTCTCTTTTTTGAAAACACCGCACTTTACACTAGACTAGTGCATGGCAGACTCTCGGCAGTCCCCAGGCCCACTATCTGCCTCTGCCCTAACGCAACGCTTTCCAAGTTAAAATTTTAATTTCCTCAAAAAAAAAAAGAAAAAAAAACAGCATCAGTCGTCTCTCTATGCTTGGCACCATCTGCCTGACCAAGACCTCCTGCTCAATAGAGCCAAAACCCAGAAACTCATTATTGATTTTCAATGCATGCAAAGCCCTAAAATCCCTATACAAATAAACGGAGACCCCATCAAGGCTACTGTCCCCTTTAAAATCCTCGGAACATCACTTAGCAATAACCTGACATGGAATTCCAGCATTGAATACATCAATTTGAAATGCTCAAAAAATAGTTTACTTCCTTAGGCAGCTTAAAAATTATTGGAATAAGCATCAGCATCTTGTTCTGTTCTACTCCACTATTAATGAGTCATTACATCTTCTTTGTAGTATGGTATGGCAGCTCAGACAGTCAAACACAGAAAAAGTATTGCAAATAAGGCATCCAAAACCATAGGCGTGCTGAATGTCTACATATTCACTAGACATGGCGAGCAAAGATCATCTCTGTGTCAGGATCAGCTCCTGTTGTGTCCTTTTCCCCGTTGTCCTAGTCTGTAGTGTTTCCCCTGCTCCCTGTCGTCTGCATGACTCAATGAACTGAGTATGTGGTTATCTGTTAACCCCTCTGTTGTGTGTTCAAATCCCACCTCCTTTGTTTTTGTATTTTGTTCCCTAATGTTTCATTGTATGAGTTTTTCTAGTTCCTGTGTCTTCTGATTTGTATTTGGTTTTGGTTTCGTTCTGTTTTGCCCATGTTTGCGTTTCTACCTGTCTGTTATTCCCCCAGTGTTAGATTTGTTTTCCCTATTTCTTGGTTAGTTCTAAGTTTTAGTTCCTTGCATTAATTAGTTCCACCTGTTGCCTGTTCCTGTCCTTGTGTGTTTTCCCGATTGCTCATTGTCCTTCACCCATCCCTATTAGATAGGTGTCTGTCTCACTCCTGCTTGTCATTACCCAGTTTAGTTTTAGTATTTAAGTCCCTGCCTGAGTTGTGTTCCTTAGTGGTTTGTTGATTGTGACTGTTGTAGTTTTGTGGTTAGATGTACGATGTTTGGTTGTTCTGTTCTGTTTCTTTGTTTTCTTTTGTAACCCACCTCCACTTTGTTGCCCTGACCCCTTTTGGAGGTTAGCCTTTGCTTTATTTTGACCCCTTGTGGTCCTTTTGGTTTTTGTAGTGTTTCCCAGTGTTTTCTGTTTTTTTGCCTGCATCATGCCATTCCCAGGTATCAAATCTGCCCGAGTCCATGACGCTCTGTCCCCACACAATGGGGTCAACATCCATTACAGCTCTTTCCCTTAGGGAGGCGCTACAGGTCACTGCCCCCTAAGACTAAACATTCCACAATCAGTTTTTTCCCCATAGCATACTCCTCCCTTTCGTCCCCTCCTCACGCACTACTAACATGTATACTACTCAGCACTCATGTATTGCGTATTGTTGTTGTTCTCTCTCTCTCTCTCTCTCTCTCTCTCTCTCTCTCTCTCTCTCTCTCTCTCTCTCTCTCTCTCTCTCTCTCTCT